>CAUYQV010096672.1:0-10354 GCA_963574575.1 Galagoides demidoff
TGGCGGGCGCCTGTGGTCCCAGCTACTTGGGAGGCGGAGGCAGGAGACTTGCTTGAGCCCAGGAGTTGGAGGTTGCTATGAGCTGTGATGCCATGGCACTCTACCCAGGGGGATAGCTTGAGGCTCCGTCTCAAAAAAAAAACAATAGCAGATACTTTAAACAGAATGACTAATAAGCACCTCCTTTGATTATTCTGAGAAAAAATAACTTCAGAACCAATTTGATTTCACTTCTTTGATTAAAATGTACAAAATTTTCTATTAATTTCTTTTTTCTCAGGGGTACCACTCAAAAAATTCTCCTGTGCCTCTAAGAATTAATCAAATGCCTCTTTATTCTAGTTATGATCCCAGCCAACTACTAAAACTTGATACTGTATCTTCATACTTATCCCATCTGTCAAATTTGGCATGTCTAATGCAGGCAAAATATTAACATCTAAGCCGCAGAGATGAGATTCTGCACCCCCACTCTTCCCTTTCTAGGGCATCCTCTCTTTCTTCCTTGAATGAACTTCTGAGTGCTTGGTAAGAGATAAGAACACAACAAGGAGTGAGATAGACACAAGCCCTGCCCCCAAGGAGCTTCAGACTATGGGACACTCCATCCCATGGACACAACAACAATAAGCAAAATAAAAACTACTAGAGGGGAAGCACACAGGGGATGTGCACATATAGCTCTACCCAGGCCAGCAGAGATTGGAGGCTGCCTCCTCCAGCAGACCAGAGCCATGGAGAACAAGGCAGCAACCACACAGAATGGAGGAGGTGCCTGACCCTGAGGTGAGAGAGAGAACTGGTAGCCATCAGCTCTGGAGCCCATGCTCAGGGCAGAGGAGGTGAGGAGAGCACTCCCCAGAACCTGTCACAAAGAACTCCAAAGCTAAGCAAGCATGTGGGAGTTATCATTAGGGCAGGGAGGAGCCTGTGCAGGCTCTGAGGTGGGGGCTACAGTCACATTTGGCATTCAAAGTCATCCTATCCATATAGATACAGAAGTCCAGCTCTGGAGAGACCCTGAAAGTGGGCCAGTTAACCCACCTTCACACAACATTGCAACACAAAATGTTCCCCTGCAATTTCATTTCTGGGCTAGGGATTTTGCTGCAGAAACTTCTAACACAATTCCATTTAAAGTAGATTATCAAATGTGAGTCCCTACGTGCTCCATGCCCGTGTATTTCCTAAACATACTCTGGTTATTACCATTTAAATCACAAAAGCTTCTAAGGCTGATCATTAGGCTAGACTGAACAATGGTTCCCAAAGATGTCTGGCTCCTATTCCCCAGAATGGTAATATTGGATAGTAGATGGAAGATGGTAGTGACAGACAGTGGATGATGACAGTGTTGGAGAAGGTAGATGGCAGATGGTAGATAATGATGGTGATGGTAAATGATGACAGTTATGCTAACAGTGAATGAAATGGTGACAGCAATGATGAATAATGACAGTGATGGTGATAAGTGGATGGTGATAGTGACAATGATGGTGGTGGTGATGATGATGATGACAATGATGGTGATGGTAACGGTGACAGTGATGTTGATGGTGATGATGATGATGGTGGTGATGGTGGTGGTGATGATGATGGTGACGGTGATGGTGACAGTGATGTTGATGGTGATGTTGATGATGATGGTGATAGTGATGATGATAGTGATAGTGATGATGGTGATGATGACAGTGATGGTGATGATAATGGTGATGGTGATGGTGAAAGACGATGATGATGGTGATAGTGATGGTGATGGTGAAAGACGATGATGATGGTGATAGTGATGGTAATGGACGGTGATTGCATCTGGTGGAGTCTGCTGTTCTTACCTGTAGACATACCTTTTTCTCACACCACTGTGCCCACTCCTGTAGACAAACAGTACTTCCCACTGTGCTCTTCTCACTTGAGTGCATCCACCTGAATTCCCACAGTCACACTTCTAGACACACCTCTCTTTTCACACTGCTCTAATACTGTACTCATTTTTCTCCCAGTGCACCAGGAGATGCTTGTCTCCTCAGCTCACCACCTGGCAGCTATGCATCTTCAGTCAAGTGTCTTCCACTCTCTGAGCCTTAGTATCTACCTCTGAGAGTTAATGGGACGATCATGTGACATGCTTTTAGGCCCATGAACATCTGCCTGAAGGCTGGCTAATGCAGGCCGAATGGGGACCAAAGATGCCATTATTGGCAAGAGAAAACATCCCCAGAAAAAGGGGAAAATAAAAAAGCTGAGTGAGGCAGAGGAAAGTGGTGGCAAAGGAAAGTTAGCTAGTTTACCTTTAGACCAGCTGCTGCTAAATTTCTTATCTGAGCAAATTTCCTGCTTTTCCTAGAAGCCTGGCCTATTGGGGATACAGCTTACTAACCCTTCTGGGTCTATAAGCACTCTGAAGGAATAATGGCTGCAGAGGAAGCTATGTGCAAGGCCTAGCAAGAAACATTAACTAGGCCTCATCCTGCCTAGTTAACAGTCAAAGCAAATACCCATTGTGGAGATTTTTATTTGGCTGTGACAGAAATCAAGGGAACAGCTCAAGCCATGAAATATGGGTAGGAGGGCTTATATCCCTTATTGCAGAGGAAGACCCTCTGTGGTGGTGATGAGAAGAAAATTGTTTTTTTCCATCAATTCTTCAGAGGAGACTGACGCCAGTGGCATTTTACTCTGCAGTGAACTAACAGATTAGCACCTCCCTAGGAATCTGTGTATGTGACAACAGACAGGAGGCTGCCTCCACACAAGGCTCAGGTTCAGGATTTCTCAAGGCTGCTCAGAGCCTTAAGGTTACTGATTATAGAAACAATAGGCTCTGATATGCTTGTTCAGAGAAACTGCTGGCATCTTTGTTCCCTTCCTCAGCTCACTCTCTGGGCTAATGAGCAAATAGCCTTCAATAAAAGCTGAGTGGAACTGACATTCGGAGCCACTGTCAGAACCCCACAAACAGGCAATGGTCCCCTGTGCTCCCACCTTTGAAAATTCTATTCTTTTTGTGTCTTGTTTCTTTTTCTCTAGTAGTTTCTAACTTTATATTTTTTCAGTTGGTTGCCACCAGATCCATAGATCTAATGGATCCTGTCCCTGGGGTGGCACCCCAGAAGCTTTTGTAAGCATTCAGTACATGTTGTTTTCCTTCTAACTATAAGAATCACCAGAGGAACCTAATGAAATTATAGGATTCCAGTCTCATCCCTTGGAGAATCTCTGGCCACAGGCTTGAATAAAGTCCTGGGTACCTGCATTTTATTTTATTTTATTTTATTTTATTTTATTTTATTTTATTTTATTTTTTGAGACGGAGCCTCAAGCTATCCCCCTGGGTAGAGTGCCATGGCATCACAGCTCACAGCAACCTCCAACTCTTGGGCTCAAGCAAGTCTCCTGCCTCCACCTCCCAAGTAGCTGGGACCACAGGTGCCTGCCACAATGCCCAGCCATTTTTTGGTTGCAGCCATCATTGTTGTTTGGCAGGCCTGGGCTGGGATTGGAACCCACCACCTTAGGTGTACGTGGCTGGCGCCTTAGCCGATTGAGCCACAGGCGCTGAGTCAGTACCTGCATTTTAACACACTCCCCAGAGCATTGACTGACTGCATTGAGCTTATCACTGGAGGACTGGTCTGACTTCAGAAATTGAGAAACTAAATTTATTTTAAAAGCCTCTCGCATTGCAAGAGGATGCACAGGCAGACAGTCAGGTGGAGACTGTGCCCACACAGTAAATGTGTGTGAATGGCTCTGTATGCGTGTGAATACACATGTTGGCATATTAATGAGACAGAGAAAGGCCATCATGGAAGTTGAGAGGTTAAGTCTAGAAGGCTATGGGTGAGATTGTCAAAGGTCTTGAACACTATGCCAGGGAGTATAGATTTCCTTCTCAAATCAGGTGGTGGGGCCTTGAACTTGGACATTTCATTTTTTGTATAAATCAGACTCTGTAAAGTGAAAAGGGTTTCTTCAAATAGGAGATGATCTATAAATGGCTCAACTTTTAAAAATGGAATAGATAGATGAGATCTGAAAATTAAGATCACAAACTCAGACTAGAAAAAATTCTACATACCTCATTGCTGAATATCAAGTATTCCCCTTGGGAAGCTATGCACCCATGCCAGCACTAGTCCACCCTTCAGAGCAATTTTAGAATTCTTTTTCTGGAATGGCCATCAGAGCTGCTGTCATATGAGGTTTGACAATTAAGTTCTCAAACTTGCCACTGTGCACTTATGTTGGCAGCACTGTATAAACAACTCAGTAAGGTTTCATAACCTTGGTATATCAGCATCTCACATCTGTGTTCCTGTCAACAAATGGAGGTGTCTTGCTGAGCAGCATCCACTATTGTTGCATGTTTTATGTATAACAATAGCTGGGCTACACAGAGGCTGCTCTGGAGAAGTCTGGGTCAAATGCCCCAAGAGGGAGCAGGTGCCAGGGAGGTAGACAGTGGTTACAATGTAGTTGGCTGGACATAGGTACACTTCCCAAATGGCTAAATGTCCAAATTGCCTTTGTTCCCCCAGGAAAGAGCAATGCTACCAGCACTACAACCTGAGGCTTGAATAACTACCATTGTTTCCACCTTTGGCTTTTTGATTTCCATTTTTAGTAACACAGTGAACATGTATAGGGTCTTCCTGGGCCAGTTGTACACTTATTTGGTTAGGAAGCTCTCAGTGCGGAAAACATTAAAAAAAAAAAAAAGTCCTTGATCTAGAATTGGCCGTGGACAGGGCAAGGTGTCCTTAGTTCCTAATAGCAGTTAGTAAATCATATTTTAGGAAACAGATTAGCCTTCTTATCCTGAATGATTTCCAATAAATAATTCAGCTAAGAGAGCAAAACATTTCTCAGAACTATGTTTTCAGCATATTTTACAGCTTAAAACTCTCCTGAACCAGTGTGCTGAAATCAAGGCCTGTGTCCTTTTCACAAGTCCCAGGACCCACCCTCAATGAGTAGGATGCTATGGGTAACCAGCATGGCTGAGTCAGGCTCCATAGGCTGCCTGGAAATGTGAGTACAAATAACCTTAACATTACAATTCCAAGTTTAAAAACACAACCTAAACCCCAAGTTTCACAAACAAAGGTCCACTCAGACACTTCAGCTATCCTTTTTTTTTTTTTTTTTTTTTTTACCATTTTCTTTTTTAAATTTATTTTTCTTACACATACATGTGTATATTAGGTTTCCACTTTTGCCTTCACAGAATTAAAAGGCTAAATTTAATGACAATAATAATATTTAACATAAGGACTGAGAACAAAAACCTCATAAAGAATGAAAGAAGATAAATACATTCAGAAAAGAAATCAGACAATTGCTGCAATGAAATATTAGGCAATAATAATAGTAATAATACAAAGAAAGTAACATTCCCATTGTCAGATAAAAGTATGTCTATTATAGAATACTTTGATCAGTTAACTTCTTCTTATTTTGTTTTTTCCAAAAAACAAAACTTTTGCTATTTGTATTTTGTCTTGTGTATTCTGTAACAAACAAGTAGTAAATGATTATGTATTAAAAAAAAGGAAAAAAAAATAGTGACTAATTCTCATATAAATTGTATTTAATTTTGACCAAAGTACATTACTTAAACATTAATTTTTAATTCTACATGTTAATATGTTGTTTATCATATTGCATCCTCATTTATAAGTGAAATATGTTTGTAATTTCCCTTTTATAATAATATATTTTATCCAATTTTAATATCAGGTGTATCCATATTAAGTAGAATGATTTTGAAGTATTTCTTTTTTTATTGTCTATAAGATTTGGCATGATCTGTTTTTTTGAAAGTATCTTTTACTTTTACTTATAAATATTAGTTGTCTATTTTTTTTTTTTTTGAGACTTTGGAAAAAACACTTCAGCTATCCTTTAGAATAAGCTGATTCAAAGTATATTTCAGCTGTCTTTATTTTTAGTAATTCTATCAAATCATATTAAGTTCGAAATACACCAACAGAGACTAGTTTGAGGGCAATACTTTTGTTGTGTCGCATAGTATGAAGCATTATGAATGCATAATTCATAAGTGCAGTGACACAGGCTAGGATTTTATTTTTAAACATTTCGCATTCTTTGGTATGTCTGCCATGTATAGGGTGTTTCTCAAGGTTCGTGGGAGGTCTCATTTCTTTAGGTTTGGCCTTTTACTCTTCCTTAAAAAGATTCTGTTGTTTTAAGGAAGTTTTTTCTTTTTTTAAGTTTCTGTTAAATTTTATTTCAGTTATCACTTTTAGAACTGCTATCACACATTCAGCAAACTACATATTATGTGGGGTCCCTTCTCCACCAAGCTGCTCATCTGCACACAGAGGTGCTCAGAAGGGCCACAGGAGGCTGTCCATATACACAGCGGGCAACATACTGGCCACCTGACCCACCCTGGCAGTAGCTACAGCTTCCACCTGGGACAGCAGGAAAAAGGTTCCCTGAGGTCCTCCCCCTTCATTCTCCAGGGAGAGGGATCCATAGCTCTGTTGTGCTTCATTCTCCCCAGAAGTCCCCGTAAAATGCTAACACCTCTAAGAGAGAATCTAAAAACTTCAGGGAGCACCTCACACCACAGAGAACACATGTACAACTCAGAGATCAGCCCTCAAAACCTCAGGGAGCACCACAGACTACAGAGAGCATCACACACCTCAGAGAGCACAGGATACTTCAGAGCACCACATACCTCAGAGCAACTCACACTTCAGAGAGCATCACACACTTCAGAGAACACCCCAAATACCTCAGAGAGCACCATACACACCTCAGAAAGCACCACACACACCTCAGAGAACACCACACAGACGTCAGAGAGCACCATACACACCTTGAACAGACCACTCCACACCTCAGAGAGTATCCCACACACATCAGAGAGCACTACACACACCTCAGAAAGTCTATCACGTACCTCAGAGAGCAACACAAACCTCAGAAACAGCACCACTCACCTCAGAGAGAGCACCACACATACCTCAGTGAGCACCGCGTATCTCAGAGGGTACTACCCACACCTCAGAAAACACCACTCACCTTGGAGAGAACACCACAGACCTCAAAGAGCACCACATACCTCAGAGAGCATCTCACATCTCAGAGAACACCGCACACCTCAGAGAGCACTGCACACTAGAGGGTTCCCACCTGTGGAGACGGAGGTTCTGAGCAATGGATGCTCATGGCCCTGCACCACTGAGTGCAGGGAAGTGCTGGCCCTGTGTGACAATGCCACCCATACCCACTGCCTACTGGACTCAGGCCCTAGCCATATCCCTGGCTCTTAGGCCATTAAGGAGGAGACTACTGTCAAGTCTCACCACACCTTTGATGGGGACACATTTCAAATAGAAAGGTAAACAACAGAGGTTAGGGTTGACACTGAGAGTCGTGCATTAAAATGAAGATGAGCAGCCAAGGAGGGACTCGAGAGAGTGTCACTGCCAGTGCCCCTCAGGGCCTTCCTGGCTGTGCATCTGTGTGGCATGGAAGGGCTGGTGCTGAATGGCCAGAGACATGGCAGGTGAGCAGCAAGACACTATGAGGTCAGGTGTAACTTGTGAGGAGTGAGGGTGAGGTGAGTGTGAGGTTAGAGTGAAAAGTTAGGCAAGTGTGAAAAGTGAGCATGAAGTGACTGTGAGGCATGTGTGGGGAGTAAGTGTGAGGCAGATACAAAGAGCAGGTGTGAAGAGCAAGTGTAAGGAGTGTGAGGTGGGTATAAAAAGTAAGGCAAGTGTGAAAAGTGAGTGTGAGCCAATTGCAAAGCAGGTATCAGCAATGCGTTTAAGCATAATGTGAGTATGAGCCAGGTCTGAGGCAGGCATCAGGAGTGAGTGTGAGGTACATGTGAGGTGGATATGAGGCAGGTGCCCCTGCAGGCAGCGCCTCTCTCTCTAGTCAGCCTCCTGCACCCCACCAGCAGCCTTTGCTGAGGCATCTGGGTGTGTCCTCTCATGGGGAACAGTGTCCCTCCTCTTCTTCCTGGTCCTTAAGAGAATGTCATCATGAGGGGATTCCAACAGCCATGGGGGTTAAGAAGCTTCTGTCATTGCAGAGTCTGACACAGCTGTGACGGCCCGGATAGCATAAGTCTCCATCCCCTAGGTGCCTCCTCTGGTCCCCAGGTCTATATCATTCTCCTGGGCAGGGAGCTCTGGCCCTGCATAGCTCTGCTCTCCCCTTGTTCTTGAGCAAGTCACAGCAAGGACCTGGCCAATGGGCCAGCCTCGTGTCTGGTCCATGAGATCCACTCAAGGTGTGGTCCTCTGATGTGTTTAAAAACAGCAGCCCCCAGGGGCACCTGAAGTTGGCTCCTAGCGACAGCACCACAGGTGGCTTGGATGACACAGCCACAACCTGAGCACCAAGTGAGCCTGCCCCACAAAGACCCCTGCCTCTGCCCCTCACACATCATCTTTCTGAGAAAGGGGAGATATTTCTACCCTCTTAACACAGGAGGAAAACAGGCTCAGACAGCAGCAGCTCAGCGGGAGTCTGGAGTAGGCCTGCCTGGTCCTCAACCCTCTGGCCCTTCCCTTCTCCACACCATGGCCAGAGACAGGAGTCTAAGGAGAGCAGCCTGGTCATGAGGAGAGAGGGGCCTCATATCCCATAAAGGCCCCCCTGCAGACAGGCCCAGAGAGCCTGGGAAGCATGTTCTGCTTATGTGAGCACTTGCTGTGAAGCTCATCAGCACTGATGGACTTGGTGGCCACTGGGGCAGGAGACACAGACCAAGGCTGCTGCCATGCCACGACCGACCCCTGAGGGCTATGGCATCCACACAATGCTTCCATGGGGTTCCAGACGGAAATGCGAATATTTCCCTCTGGCCTAGCCCAGGGCAGGGGGTTGAGGGTAGACTCCACCTCTGGTAGGATGAGATCCTATGCAGAAGTGGCAGAAAGGAAAGAAAATCCCCATCCAAGTACCTACCTATGATGGAATCCCTCCGGAAGACATCTCTATCGAAAATGTAGAATGATAGGTGACGGAAGCTCCGAGGAATCTCACAGTAGAAGTCTTCTCCATAGAAAGGGCTGAACAGATAAAAGCACAACATTAGAGTGCTGGCCACCAGCACACATGTGATCTTGTTTTTACACATGCCATAAAAACTCTGCATGGCGGTTCACGTGTGAGGCATGAAATTGCAGCTCCTCAATCAGGGTAAAAACGAACTTTCCAGCAAGCAGACCATGAAACACCTTCATGGACACGCCGGTCACAGGCCTCTGGGTGAACAAGTAAGTTTCTATAGTTGGTATGGTTGGCAGCTTAAGAAAACCAGAGACCTCAACGTCAGTGTGGTCATTAACAAAACAGTTTCCATTGTATAGTATGTGTTCAAGTTTAGCACAAACACTCCAGGATAATCACAATGTTTTGAAGGTGACTGGTTTGGGGTAGGTGATGACTTACTTTGTGCACTGAAAGTAAATCTTAGTGTTCCAGTTTCACACATTGCTCTTTTCCCCCAGAATCTGGTGCAAAATCCTTACTGGGCTGCCATCCTGACTTCCCACAGAGTGAGGACCCTGCCACAGCTCACCCTGTGTGTGGAGTCCATGGCTCATTCTACTCATGTGTAAGTCACCCACAAAAGCGCAGCAACGCAGAGACTTAAAATAAACTGCAAACCCTAATCAAGAGGCAAAATGCCAGTGGGCTTTGTCATCAAACAAACCTTCATATTGTTCTTGGCAACACAGGCCAGGATAGGAAGTGCTGGTTCATGCCAAAAATGACACCACACCGGGTCTGGTTAGCTGTTTAGGAAATTGAGTGATAACTACAATTTATACACACATACAACTAATGTGAAATTTGATGTAATTCCATTTTCATGCACATTTATAGCTAAGGTCCAAAACAGGAAACAAGCAATCTATTCATGGGAAAACTGAAGCAGCAGCCACATTTGGTTAGAAGGCAACAGGAAGGTAAATGGAGCTGGGACGAGGAGTGACTCCAGCCCAGCGATGGCTGTGAACCCTGACTTTAACCACATATAAGGCTTAACTCAAATGGGGCACACACCTAAATGTAAGATTGAACCTATAAGTCCCCTAGAAGAAAATATAGGAACAAATCTATAACCTGGAATTGGGTAAATATTTCTTTCTTTTTTTTTTTTTTTTTTTGAGACGGAGCCCCAAGCCATCCCCCTGGGTAGAGTGCCATGGCATCACAGCTCACAGCAACCTCCAAATCCTGGGCTCAAGCGAGTCTCCTGCCTCAGCCTCCCAAGTAGCTGGGACCACAGGTGCCCGCCACAATGCCCGGCCATTTTTTGGTTGCAGCCATCATTGTTGTTTGGCGGGCCCGGGCTGGG
>CAUYQV010096673.1:0-41588 GCA_963574575.1 Galagoides demidoff
CCAGCTACTTGGGAGGCGGAGGCAGGAGACTCGCTTGAGCCCAGGAGTTGGAGGTTGCTATGAGCTGTGATGCCATGGCACTCTACCCAGGGGGATAGCTTGAGGCTCCGTCTCAAAAAAAAAAAAAAAAAAAAAAGAACACAGTGGGATTTCACAAAACACAGTAATCCCATGTTTCAAGCATAAAATCTATGTTAAAAAATTATTCCTGTTCGGACGGTGTGTGTGACTCAAAGAGTATGGCACCAGCCCCATGTACTAGAAGGGGTGGGTTTAAACCCAGCCCCAGCCAAAAACTGCAAAAAAAATAATAATAATAATTCCTGTTCAGACTGCCTGATATACCTCAGGGATACTTGTAGTTCTTGGGATGCATTTTCCAAAACATCAACCAAGCAAAATTTCTCAGAAACTACTGAAAGGAACACATCTAGCTCTTACTTTCTAGGTTTTCTTTTTCTTTCTTTTTGAGACAGAGCCTCAAGCTGTCCCCCTGGGTAGAGTGCCTTGGCATCACAGCTCACAGCAACCTCCAACTCCTGGGCTAAAGCGAGTCTCCTTGCCTCCACCTCCCACGTAGCTGGGACCACAGGCGCCCGCCACAACGCCTGACTATTTTTTGGTGGGGTAGGGGGTTGCAGCCATCATTGTTGTTTGGCAGGCCCAGGCTGGATTCGAACCCACCACCTTAGGTGTATGTGGCTGGCACCTTAGCCACTTGAGCCACAGGCTCTGAGCCTTCTTTTTCTTTTTTAATTATTTCTTTCTTAAGGTGCCCAATAATTACTTCTAGAAATTTTTTAGGAGGCTTATAAAATTGCACTCAGCAACTGAGATTATAGAAATTCTACTCCAGCTATTTATAATAGAGAATCCCCAAATACATTACCAAGGGTGAGATAACAAAAATAAACTTAATGAAAAAGAGAGCTAGTTTTCATGGAATTTGTACTTCCAATGCAGACCTCTCCTCTCAGTCCTCACCTGAATATCCATTTCTCACTTACACCCCCCCAAAAAAACTGGCATTCAGGTAACTAAATGAAACCACATTTATTTTCAAAGAAATGTAACCTTGTTCTTTAATTTTACTACAGAGAAGAGGAAAGAACAGCAAAGCTGAAAACCTCAATTTGAATACTTGGCTTGACTAATTACTTATTAAGCTCCATATGCCACAATTTCATAATCTATAGAGGGTGCTAAAAATGTATAAACATTATAACAAAGGAAAAAACCATATTAAAATTGGAATAATCAAGTCACGTTTGACTTCTGCAATTACAAGAGATTCAAGATGACAAACGTTATTGGTATAAAATGAGTATTACAACTTTAATTCAGTTTTTCCTTTCTTAAAATGTGTATAGATTTTTGGCACCCTCTGTATATGAAATAAGGACATCTTAAGGAAACACAAACTCAATATATATGAAACCAAATTCATGATCTTCTCCCAGCAGAGAGGGGCTTCATTGTGCCTAGTCCACAACCTAAAATCCTCAGAGTTATCCCTGAGACCATCTTCTCCCTCCTCCCTATATCCAATCCATCAGGAAACCGTTAAATTTAACTCCCAAATATTTCTCAAATCCATCCATTTTTTACCACCCCCACTGCCACATCTTAGCACAAGCCGCCTGCCTCTCTCATCAGGAGCAAATCTAGTTTGTAAGTGGCCTCTAACCATCTTCTGCACCCCCAACCCCAACCATGTGGTTCTCTGTGCAAATACCCAAGCAATCTTTTTAAAACACACATCTGATGTTATCCCCTTGCTTAAAACCCTTCTGCAGCTGTCCACTGTTTAAGATAGACCAAAATCCTTAAGGCCAGTGTGCCACTGATCTGTCTCCTCCAGCCTCCTTTGGCGTGGCCTTCCTCAGCTCCAGCTATACTGACAGTTCACCTTCTTAAACACGCTGTACTCTGTTCCCTCCTGCATGGCTCATGTTCTTCTTCCCATTTGGAAATGCCCTACCTCCTTTGCCTGGGTAACGCTCACCTATCAGATCTCAACACTTCCTCAGGGACTCTTCTCTGACCCCAAAGTCACTTTTGGGTTCCTTATCTGGGTTTTAATTAAGCAGTCCTGGGTGTATTTGATGTTAATCTGTTTTCCCTATTATGGTGTAACTAAGGGCAGCAGGAATAATGTTTTATCTGTCATCATATCCCCAGCACCACTACACAACACATTGGCAAATAGTAGGTGCTCAGCTTATTGAATGAACAAATACACAAATGAGTAAAGAGTCTGTACCATCACCAACTCCCACTTACCTCTAAGGAGCCAGAATTGTATCACCGTTGTGAAGCAACTGTCACAGGAGCCATACACATTTGCTCTTAAGGATTATGAGTCAGTAGACTCAGCTTCTTGAAGTTAGAGACTTTGTCTTACTCAGATTTAATACAAAGACAGGCAATATAATATACTGGTTAAGAACTCAGGATTTCGAGACAGACAGGTTGAGTTCCGTCTAGCCTCTAATGCTTACAGTGTGACCTGAAGGCAAGTGACCACTCAACTACTTTGCATATCAGGTTCATTTGTGAAATAGGTGTAAACAGTACCTACCTTGTAAGGTTATTGGGAGGATTAGCTGAAAGTGTGCACATGAATGCCAGCACCAGGTCATTCTCATTCTTCCACAAAGACTGTTAAAATAATAGTACTGATAGACCTTAATAAGCAAATACACAAAATTTTTGCAACAAAAATATTCAGTGCCTGTAGAGCTACTGACATCCCAATATCCCAAAAAAGACTATCTCCAGACAGTCAATCCCAGGCAAAAAAAGAAAAAAAAGTGCTTGTGACACTGGGCACTCTCAACACAATGCAATGACAGTCACTATAGAGCTTTCCTTAAGTCTCTGTTCCTTAAAGCTAATAATAGTCATTATATCAACCTACTAATAGCACATAAATCACATATTTCAGAAAAACAAAAGGAACCAAGCAGTGAAGCACACTAAAAATAGGGTAAGAACAAAAAGAAGTGTCATGGGATAATTATTCTGGAATATTTAAAAGTAGAACTAATTGGCTTAGCGCCTATAGCCCAGTGGTTAGGGCACCAGCCACATTCACCAGGGGCTTGGTGGGTTCAAACCCAGCCGGGGCCAGCCAAACAACAATGACAACTGCAACAAAAAAATAGCCAGGCATTGTGGCAGGCACCTGTAGTTCCAGCTACTTGGGAGGCTGAGGCAAGAGAATTGCCTAAGCCTAGGGTTTGAGGTTGCTGTGAGCTGGGGTGCCACGGCACTCTACCAAAGGTGACAAAGTGAGACTCTGTCTCTAAAAAAAAAAAAAAAAAAAAATTTAATTAAAAAATAAAAATAAATAAAAGTACAACTAATAAGAGAAAAACAGTTGACTACCTAACCAAAGTCCAAATGTGTACACAGTAACACATTTTGAGAGACTCACATTTTCATTTTACAAACTTGGCTTTAACTCTAAATATCATTAATTGTTTCTAATAGGGATGAATATAGGCACTCGCCCAGGTAGAACCTTCCTGCCCAGCAAAGAATGAGTGCACCTACCCCGCAACTCATATATTTCCACCCACCTTACGTCATGTGTTGACTTCTTTTTTGAATTCAGCCCACTCACACCCAAGTGAATAAAGGCCACCTTGCCCACATGGAACCTGGACTCCGCTTGCTTTTGTTCATGTCTCGGAATAACCTCTCATTTTTGGTCCTTAACCTCTCAGTCTCAACTTGGAAGAATTGAGAGAATGATATAAAAAAAAAGTCCAATGCTGGGCATTGTGGCAAGCGCCTATAGTTCCAGCTACTCAGGAGGCTGAGGCAAGAGAATTGCTCAACCCCAAGAGTTTGAGGTTGCTGTGAGCTGTGACGCCATAGCACTCTAGCAAGGGTGACATAGTGAGATTCTGTCTCAAAAAAGAAAAAAAAATGCCCAATTCCATTAGTAAAATCATATTTATTTTCAAAGAAATGTAACCTATTCCATAGTTTCAATATAGTGAAGAGAGAGGGACAGAGAACTACAAATCAAACCTTGATTTGTATAGTTGGCACCACTAATTAGCTGTTAACCTCTTTATGCCACAATTTTCTAATCTATAAAAAGGATGTCTGTTGGCAAAATGTCAAGTAATTGTTAAACGTGTATGGCAAGAATGCTTCAATTCATGATGCTGGACCACTTTTGTGTATGTTTTAGTTTTTCCATTCTAAAACATTAATAATAAAGGATAACCTCTACTTAGCTGCCTATCGTGTGGATCAAATGAAATAAAGTGCGTTATTGTATGTTGGGTAGTATCCAAGTAGTTTATTTTTTTTCAAATCTTCTTCACCAAATATGGTAGCCCAAAAGATGGCTAAGGATTTTATTTTTCTATTGATGAAATGACATTTTATTTAAAAAATGATAGTTTAATACTGAGCTTTTCTGAAACCATGTATCTAATTGATTGCCTCAATTCTGATAGCAAGCCTGTCAGAGTGGGAACAAGGTAAATCAGTCCTATCTTTACCGTGTGCTGCTGTAGATCAATCTGGGGCACTGGAGATAAGTACCATAGATTTCTGTACAATATTCTGATTAGGGTTAGCCTTTTGCATAAATAACATAGATTGTCTGTCCCTGATATATGAAACTGGCTTATATAATATTGTGTTTCTTTTATAAGAATCTGCAATTTCTGCCTTTTACTGGCTCAGAGCTCCTTTCCACTGTCTTATAGATTGAATTGTGTCTCCCTAAAAATCTGTATGTTGAAGTCTTAACACTCAACTCCCCAGAGTGTGACCTTAATTGGAGATGGGTCTTTGTAGGTGGTCAAGCTAAAATGAGGACTTCAGGGTGGTTCTAATCCAAGATGACCTATGTCCTTTTAATAAAGGGAAGCTTGGATAGAGACAGGCACATCAGGAGCATGACACATGTCCACAAGGCAGGGAAGCACCAGTGGCTGGAGAGGCACCTGGGACAGGTGCTCTCTGGCACCCCTCTGGAGGTGTAGCTAAGGATTTTATAAACCGATTTTAGGAACACTTGATAGTGTCCTATTCTGGCAGTTTTCCACCAAAAATCATGATTTTATTCTCAAAAAGTAATTGCTCTGGAAAAAGTCAACTGATGCGTCTGGCAGCGAAATGTAAGATGGCATTCTTCTGCCAACTTGCAGATAAAAATCAATTAATAGACATCTACTACACTCTTTAGCTTCTTCCATAAATTCTTCTTAAGTATTTAGCATCTGCTATAACTTGGGTCCACTAGAGCCTAACATGTGATATCTAGTTCAATTTATTCATTAATTCAACAAATATTGGCTGGCTGCTCCCTGTACTAGCCTGTGTGCCAGGTGCTGGGGGTAGAACAGAAAATTAAGGCCTGGTGCCTTGCCTTCCTGGGGTACAACCCTGCATGCTTATTTACCTTCACTATATAATCGGAATTCTGTGGCTATGCAAAGTACAGCCCATAGTGAGAATGGAGCCCCCTGATATTGCACAGTGCACGACTGACACATTTCCACATGGCTGCAGCCCTGAAGTCTTAACACAGGACTTCTCAACCTGGCATTTGGGGCTGGGTGATTCTTTGTTGTGGGGGGCTGTCTTGTGAACTGTATGTTTAGCAGCATCCCTGGCTTCTACCCATTAAATATATCAACCCCCACCCCCATTTGACAACCAAAAATGTGTCCACACATTGCCAAATGTCAGAGAGCAATAGCAAAATTGTCCTTTTCGCGAACACCATTCTAACAGTAGTAGCAAGTAAGTAGCAGAGGTAGAACCAGCATTCAGATTTTATTTTTTTCTCAAAATAACGGTTTCATTGCAAAAGTAATGCATGGTCATTGTCAAAATTGAAGCCCAGAAGCCCATAAAGAGTAAGATTTCAGGCATAGTGGCTCATACCTATAATCCAAGTACTCTGGAAGGTGGAGACAGGAGGAACAGTTGAAGCCAGGAGTTCAACACAAGCCTGGGCAACACAGTGAAACCCCATCTCAACAAAAATTTAAAAATTAGCTGAGCATTGTACATGCCTGTAGTCTCAGCTATTTGGAAAGCTGAGGCAGGAAGATAGAAGATTGCTTAAGCCCAAGAGTTTGAAGTTGTAGTGAAATATAATGACATCATTTCACTCCAGCCTGGGCAACAGAGTGAAACTCTGTCTAAAAAAAATAAAGTAAGGAATTTCCTCCTTCCCCTCTCCCTCCAAGTATAGCCTTGTTTAATCTGATAGGCAGACACTTTAAAACAGACATGCACACACAGAGGAAGAAATATGTTTCCCTCTTTTTAAGTTCTGTGACTTCCTTTTTTTATTCAATACTGTATGTCAGTAGGTCTCTATCCATCCCCATTCTTTCCACACAAACTACAAAGTGGTCCCTACTGTGTGAGTATCATACTTTAAACTTTCATTACTGATGGGCATGTACATAGGTTTCAGATTTTGGTTATATATAATAATACTACAATGGGAAAATGTCATTGACACCCTTGTACATCTATTTTTCCATACCTATGCAAAGATGTCCATAGCACTGACTGTTAGAACTGCTGAGTCAGGGGGCACACTCCTTTTCTTCGTCACAGATTGCCGTAAGAGTGGAATATGGTAATCTAAATCTAAAACACGATGCTAAGAGTGCTGTGGATTATGCATCCTCAATTCATAATCAAGCGACTCCTGGAGTAATCATCCCCTCTAAGTCTCCTTGTGTCTTTATGTTATCAAAAAGTCACTTATACTCCTTTTAAAAAAACCCTCACTGCAGCAGCCCGAGGAAGGCTATTTTAAGCAACTCTAAGATAAAGCAGTGAACATAATCAACCATTGTGAAAATGAGGGGAAATGTGTTCTATCTCCAACATTGTCAATGTGACAAGTAAGTATGCTTACCAATCCTTATTTTAAGTATTACAGATAAAATACAGAGGGATATTGTATTCTCTGTAGGATTTTCATTATATTTTATATTGATTTTTATCACAGAATTATAGGATAAAGTTACAGTGTAACTGATATGCTTTAGCACACTTAATTTAACCTCCTACCCTGACTCTCAGAACACCTGCAGTAAGAAAGTGATCTTAGGCAGTATTAAATTTAGGTTCAGTCAATAGTTCTCGAGAAGAGAAGACAACCTTCATGCTTAAAAAAAAAAAAGTTTGAGCATCATCAGATCAAGTAAATGCAGAGTTCAGTGACTTAATTTGAGGCCATAAATCTCTCAATAGGCAATAAATACATATCACAAGCTAGTACATCTAGAGTATGATGAAGTAAAACACCTAAGGACAGGTAGAGCTGCTCGTTCCAGCCTATATGACCCTGATCAGACTCCTACAAACTTCCTTCTTAGAACTGTCCAATTATGAATGGATGCTATGGACTGGAAAGAAATAGAGAAAAGTGAAGACAGCTGCTTTATCAGGACAGCAGGAAAACACTTTTTTCTTAGTCTCCATTGGTCCTATACTGTTAGCTCACTGCAAATTCACCATCTCCATAATTACTGTTATGGAAATTAACAGCTAAATTACTGTTAGCTGTTAGTTTCCATTGGTCCTATGCTAAAGCTCACTGTAAATTCACCATTTCCATAATTACTTTCATTACATTCCCTTGAGAATTCACCCAACTGGTATGAACTGGAAAGTGTCTACAAGCTTGCCACTTAACTGTGGTACTCTGACCGGCAACACTCATGTCCGTGGCAGCTTGCTAGAAATGCTGCATATTAGACCCTCCCTGCCTTTGACCTACTCAGTCAGCATCTCCATTCCCCGGGGATTCTTGTGTATATTAAGAGTTTGACCTTATCAATAAGACCTAGACCAGTGATTCTCAAGGGGTGGGGAGTACTTTTATCCTCCAGGGAACATTTGACAGTAGCTGAAGAATTTTTCAGTGGGTGCTACTGGCATCCCATGGACAGAGGCCAGAGGACTGGTAAACACCCTGCAAAGCACAGGATACCCCTCCTCCACAACAAAGAACTGCCCAGTCCAAAAATTGCAGAGGAAAAAGAGTTTTATCTAATTCCATATATACCATTGACTATAAAATAAAAAAACCAAAAAAAAGAAATATTATTAACTATACCTATGATGCTCTATAAGCATATTTCTAAAGAAACTTTTTTCCAAAACTATTTCAATATTTAACAACTCTTGATTGTTAATGGTTATTTAGTATTGAATTTAAATTACCATCTAAGAAATTTAATTTTGATTCTTTTGGAATAAGAATAATGTCACTAGGCTTGGTGCCTGTAGCTCAAGCAGCTAAGGTGCCAGCCACATACACCAGAGCTGGCGGGTTCGAATCCAGCCCAGGCCTGCCAAACAATGATGACAACTACAGCCAAAAAACAGCCGGGTGTTGTGGCGGGCGCCTGTAATCCTAGCTACTTGGGAGGCTGAGACAAGAGAATCACTTAAGCCCAGGAGTTGGAGGTTGCTGTGAGCTGTGATGTCATGGCACTCTACCCAGGGCAACAGCTTGAGGCTCTGTCTCAAAATTAATAAATAAATAAATAAAGTTACTAGCCATGGTGGCTTATACCTGTAATCCTAGCACTCTGGGAGGCCAAGGTAGGTGGATTGCTTGAGCTCAGGAGTTTGAAACCAGCCTGAGCAAAAGTCAGACCCTCTGTCTACCACAAACAGAAAAAAAAAAAAAAAGCTGGGCATTGTGGAGGGTGCCTGTAATCCCAGGTACTGGGGGAGGCTGAGGCAAGATGATCTCTTGAACCCAACAGTTTGAGGTTGCTGTGAGTTATAATGCCACAGCACTCTACCCAGAGCTACAGAGTGAGACTCTGTCTCAAAAAGAAAAAAAAATACTATTACAGGGCCTGGCATGGTGGCTAATGCCTACAATCCTATCACTCTGGGAGGCTGAGGCGGGTGGATTGCCCACACTCCAGAGTTCAAGACCAGCCTGAGCCACAGCAAGACCTCACCTCTACAAGGAAAAAAAAAAAAGCCAGGCATTGTGGCAGTGCCTGTAGTCCTAGCTACTTGGGAGGCTGAGGCAAGAGGATCACTTAAGCCCAAGAATATGAGATTGCTGTGAGCTATGACACCACAGCACTATACCGAGGGTGATAAAAGTGAGAATACTGTCTCAAAATTAAAAAATGCTATTAGAAGAAAAATGCTCTGTACTGAAATTATTGAAATAAAAACTCATATCTTAATCATAAAAAATTACTTGCTAAATCTAATTTGTAGATTACAGTTGGAAAAAACCTACTCTGACAATTGCCTGAGTACCTCAGAGCTCCAGTCATAGACTACCTTAATACTCAGGCACAGCTTCAACACAGCAGAAAAATAAAACCCTATCTTTCAGTTGCTCACATTCTAGTTCACAGAGCATCTTTAATATTTGCCAGGAAACAAAATAATTTTTAATTTCAAATTAAACTGTGTAAATGTTAATGTAAGGACATGCATATAGACAAGAAATGTAGAGTTGAGAGCCACAGTTGGGTATGTCCTTGTTAACCTGTGAAAATGTTAATGGAATGACTAAAGGAGAGAAGAAAAAAATCTCTTGTAGTTCTCATTTTCTATGAATTATTTTATTTTCCTTTGAATGTAGAACTCAGCCACTATATGTACTAAAAATAAAGTTTCAACCATTTAAAATGTCATAAAGCTAAGAAATAAAACTGACTAATGACCCTCTAATTTCCATAAATCACTGTCCTAATCACAGTTAGGTCAATTTAAAGTCTTACATTACCTTAATGTAATAGTTAATTATACATTAATACTGATAAAATTGCCTTCTGAGCCACTTTCCACAACTCCATGACCTTCCCTCAGCCAAACAGGTAAGGCTGCTGGCTGGGTGGACATTCTCTTCACCTGGGGACTGACTCACAGAAAACCATAAAGAAAGGTTATTATTAAGAATCTAAAATGAGGGCAGTGCTCATAGCTCAGTGGGTAGGGTGCTGTCCACATACACAGATGCTGGCGGGTTGGATCCCAACCCAGGCCTACTAAACAACAATGACAACTGCAACCAAAAAAACAATGGCCGGGCGTTGTGGTGGGCATCTGCAGTCCCAGCTACTTGGGAGGCTGAGGCAAGAAAATCACTTAAGCCCAAGAGTCTGACGTTGCTGTGAGCTGTGACGCCATGAGATTCTACCAAGGGAAGGACACTCAAAAAAAAAAAAAAAAAAAAAGGAAAAAGAATCTAAAATGAATATGAAAACATGTACACATAAAAGTAATTATAGTTGAAAGGACTTCAAAAACCATCTACTACCACCCTTACAATATAAACAGAGCAAAATAATCAATGGGGCCAAGTAACACACTCAAGGGAACACAGCCAGTCACTGGCAGGTCTCTGGACTCCCCACAGTACCTTCAGCCACCCACATTCAAAGGCAGTTGCACACCACAGCATATTAACATTTAGGAGCAAGTGTGCAATTACATCATCCATTCACTATCACTTTGCTGTTCCAGATGATCATTTACCAGGAGCACACAGAATCTCAGGATTTTAGAGGTGTAAAGGAGAGCCTTTAATGACCTCTCACCTTACAGGTAAAGAAACAAATATCCAGAGAGATATTATTGTTTTGCTCATCCATTCCACAAACATCCACTGGACTCTTACAATAAGATAAGTCTTGGGGATACAAAGATAAACAAGGTAAGAATCACAGTTCTTAAGGACCTGGCATGGGACCAAGAGAAAAAAAAACCATAAATGTAATAGGTGGCCAGGTGGTCAGTGTAAGAGAAATACTCAGAGTAAGGGCAGAAGGCAGGAAATAACCAACTGTAGTTGTAACACTGTGCTTGAACAGAGATAGCTGCTTACACCATTTAATACTTGGTTACAATGTTTTATATGAAAATAGATAAAACATATTTTTAAAGTTTCAGTTTCACCAAAAAAAGGGTAGGGAACCACCATATTCTAGCATGCCAGACACTGCCTGGCATTTTATCTATATGTTATTTAACCCTGAAAACGACTCTGAGAGGTAAGCAGCATTATCCCAAGTTCTCAAAGAAGGAAGCCAGCAGAGAGGTTTGTCCAAGGCAGGATACACCTGAGCCGTTATTTGAGTCCAGGTTTGTCTGGCTCCAGAATCACATTACTTTCTTTCTGCTAAACTGTAACTCTTTCTGCTCAGAATTTTCGTTATTCGTCTAAATCACTCTACACCTTATATCTCTTCAGTCTTCATTAACGACTTTGAAGACTAGAATTATTTTTAGGCAATACATCCTGCAATAAATCATTCTAGTCTTCAAAATTATTACTTCCTAAGATCAGAAATCGTCGTTTAAAAACCTTAATAAAGGAAAAGCGAGAACAGCTTCTTATTATACACGTACCCAAACGATTCCTTTACGTAAGAAACTCATAAAAACTAAAATATAGAGAACTTCTGCTAATGTATTTTGCTTTAAAAGATCCTTACCTTCTGTATGTTTACGTGCACCATAGGTGCTCCATAAATGTTAGCATTTTTTTTCAAGGTGTAAAGAGAGGGCTGACTGGAAAAGGTTCTAAACAAAACACTTGATTTGAAGAAGTACTAAGCATTTTCTTTTGTTTCTACTCCTGTCCAAAACACCTTGAAAAACAGTAAAAAAAAAAAAAAAAAGCTGTGCTCTAAAGAAGCTGGTGAAGAACTTAGGATGAAAACGATCAGCCCAGAAGCCAGGGAAGCCGGCTATCTAACATTCTACAACAAACATTTCATCTTCAGGCAAAAGGAAAAAATTCCAAATGCTGCGGGGTGGGGTGGGAATGGGGAGCACAGGGGGAGGTGGGGTAAGAAGATCAAGTCTCTATCCCTAATATTAAACCCAGGGTCTCCGTACTCCGCGAATAAGCCCAAAGTGGGAAGCCCAGCAGAAACCACGGAAGGACAACCGTGCGATAGCATCTTCTACTGAAAAAGTTGTATGGGAGTAAACACTAACCTAGCAGTCTGCAGTGATGCGGGTCGTGAAGCAAAAGTAAAAAGGGGCTTTCTCTCGGCGTTGAAATGAACAGATCTGGGCATTTAAAATGAAACTTCACTCCAAAGCCCCAGTAGAAATAATAACAGTAACCTCCCCTGCAACGAGGTTTAGGGGCGGCCTGCAGTTCCACGCCCCACTCGCAAGGCGGGTCCCCAGCCCGCAGCGCCCCGCTCACCTCTGCGCTCGCTGCCCGCCGCGCCCGCCGGACCGCAGCGCCCCGCGACCAGCTGAACCAGAAGCAGGAGGAGGAGGTGGAGCCGGCGGGACCGCGACCCCCGCACCGCCATCGCCTCGACCCGCACAGGAACACGGGCAGCCGCCACGCGACGACCACCAGGGAACGCTGGCTTCTGCGGGAAACGCGGTAGAGTGTGGGTTGAAGCCAAGAGAGGGCAGATGCACGCGAGGGTTTGCCGGGCTCCTCAGTTCCTGCAGGCGCCGCCACTTCAGCTTACCGGCTTTGTGCCTGCTCCGGAGCGTGAGGAGGCGCCTGGCCCCGCCCCTCTTCGCCTCTGGCCCCGCCCACCCCTCTTAGGCCCCCTCTTACCCCGTCAGGTCCGTTCACAGCCCCGCCTCCGTTCCGCCCAGTCCTTTCCCCCGGCCCCGCCTCCAACCCAACCCCATCTGCTCCTAGCCCCGCCTTTTCAAGACTGACCCCGCACACCCCATGGGCCCCGCTTTCTAGGCACTGATTGCTTCAGGCAGTTGCAACCCTGGCGTACCTTTTTCACCCACCTGGTGACCGCGGTTAAATCACTGCATACCTAGGATAACGAGGTTCTGTGTTGGGCATCAAAGAGGAAAACAGGTAGACTGCTAGGCAGACAGAAAAGCGGCAAACGTAAAGTGATCCCGAGTGGTGATCAAAACTAGGAAAGACGAAAGACACAAGCAGGAGGCTGAGACAACAGCGGCGGTGGGGGAGTTTTACTAAGCTCCAGGCTGCGGCGCTCTTCACTCGTCCCGCTGCCCACTAAGTTCTTCCTTACCAGGAAGGTACCAGACGCAGCCTCAGTTTGGAAGCCAACTGACCCCCCATAAGGAGACCTGTATTCTGGACCAGCGAGGTGACCCTGGGCAAATAACCCTTCTTCTATGGTTCCGTTTCCTCATCCTTAAAACGAGGTGAATAAACTAGAGGACTCAGGAAGTACAGCTCTTATACTTATTCAGGCCACCCATGGAAATGATATGCTATTGCCTCAAACGTGGGCGATGCCCTCCGAGTTGCCATCAATTAACATTTGTAAATATTGGTGACTCCATCTGTCACAGACACTTAGCAACTTCAGTGGAGATTGATGCTGACTGCTAGAATCCTGTCTCAAACCCCTCTAGGCCCTGTATTTCATCGCCTCTGTTCATAATTGATTAGAAAGCTTCATTTGGCTGAAGGGATTCAGGAGAATTATCTTTAAACTTCAGTGGCAGAACGTGCCACTGACTCTTCACAAAAAGCTTCATGGAATTGACACCTCTAAGACTCATTGTGAGCAGAAAATTCACTCCAAGCTCCAGACTCAGTAAATCTGTGAAAAACTAAACCAGGTTGAGGTTGCAAAGGATCTGAACAGCAAGATTCAGTTAAGACCTTTTATCTTAGGACCAAGTATAACCAGGAAAGCGGAAACAACATCCAATGAAGCCAGTCTGTTTAAGCAGGACTTAACGAAAGGGGCGGCAGAAAAGGACTCAGATTAGTCATTGCACGGAAATAAAAGACAGTACCTGTCACCCTGTTACTGCAAATGTATTATTTTGCTCTGAAGAATTTATGGGGCTTATAGACACTTATGCAATTCATCCTACAGTGTTTGGATGACTTTACAGTGTTCTGCTTTTACAGTTAGGTGATTTGAAACAGGGGAGTTGAATAACTGCTGAAGGTCACAGAACCTGTCAATGGCAAAACTAGAATTAAATGGTTCTTAGCACAGCCATGGCAAGCATAATTGGAACTCAGACTTCTCCAGAGTGTTACATTAATAACCAGGAGGACAATGGTTATTTACATAATCTGCGAAAAACAGCATTAGTTGTTATTAAGTGAAAGGCAAAGTGTGTCATTTGTTGGGCACTTTAAAATCCAAGCAAATAATCAGAGACTATAAAGTGTCCATCTGGGATGGGTTTTTCCTAGCAGGGTATGCCAATTGCTCACGGTTGCTAGATGTGTTGGCTACACCTGACTCTGATTATAGGGGTAGTCATATTGCTAGGGGACACTGGCTGATCAAGTAACGAGGAAAATTGCTGCTGTTGCTGAAGACACCACCTACAAAATCCCCTACAGTAGCATCTGTCTAATCTGAGATTTAACTAAAGGGACTATCATATAGTTTTTGCATCCCAGACACCACATTTTCCTCTGAAGACTGTGGAATTTTTGTTATGCTTTACTGTTGTCACTCATCTGTCTCCTTCTCTGAAAACCTAAAACCAC
The DNA here is from genome assembly GCA_963574575.1 of Galagoides demidoff. Taxonomy (NCBI): domain Eukaryota; kingdom Metazoa; phylum Chordata; class Mammalia; order Primates; family Galagidae; genus Galagoides; species Galagoides demidoff. The sequence goes on from CAUYQV010096673.1 coordinate 14,474, forward strand.
CCTGTCAGCCAAGCAAGGTGGCTCATGCCTGTAATTCTAACACTAACACTCTGGGATGCCAAGGTGAGTGGATTGCTTGAGCTTGGGAGTTTGAGACCAGCCTGAGCAAGAGTGACACCTCCATCTCTACCAAAAATAGAAAAATTAGTCAAGCATTATGGCAGGTGCCTATAGTCCCAGCTACTTGGGAGAATGAGTCAAGAGGATTTCTTGAGCCCAAGAGTTTGAGGTTGTTGTGAGCTGTGATGATGCCACAGCACTCTAGCCTGGGGGACAGAGTGAAACTCTGTCTCAATAAATAAATAAGCCACTCCTGTGGCTCAAAGGAGTAGGGCTCTGGCCCCATATACTGGAGGTGGTAGGTTCAAACCCAGCCCCGGCCAAAAAATAAAAATAAATAAATAAGCCAAGGTCCATTTCAAATGTCACTTGCCTTCTCTTTGTACATTTCTCTTATGCCCTCTACTTAATAATGAGCTTCTCAGCCTAGGATCTAGGTGTTATTCATCTTTATAATACCCACTAGCCAATCAGTACCTTGCCATAAAAAGTAGAATCTGGGAGGAGGAAGGGTATTTGGGGGGGACCCCACCTAATATGCATGATGCAATGGTACATTTCAAAACTATTAGGAAATGAATATAAGTGTGATGGATGTGCTACTTAGTTCAATGTAAGCATTTCACATTGTATATCGAAGCTGTACCCTGAACCCCATAAATGCATCAATGTACAAAGTTATGATTTAATAAAAAATAATTTTAAAAAAGTAGAATCTAATAATAATTATCATATCAGCACTGTTAAGTAATGGGGGATATAGTAAGATAAGTACTTTTTAATATATCAACTCACTTAATCTCAAATAATATTATAAAGACAGTACTTTTTTTTACCCTTGTTTTATTTTGGCCAACTCTTTCTCAGTTTTCTTGGAATTTCCTCCTTTTCCACTGGGCTCTGTACATTTAGAATTCTACAGGCTCAAGTCTGGGACCTTTTCTCCTGTCTCCATATTCTACCTCACTTGGTGATCTTACCTGTTTCCCTGGCTTTAAATACCATCCATATACTGACAACAGCCATATTCATACTCAGGAACTGATCTCACCTCTGAACTCCAGTGTACCTGACTATGTGCTGGACATCAGTGTCACTTGGACATTTTACCTAATATGTCCCAAACCATTTAATCCTCTTGGTCTTCCCATCTCAGTCAATGGGACTACCAGCCAACTAATTACTCAAGCTAGAAACCAGGCAAGTCATCCTTAGTTCCTCCCTCTGTTTCACTCATCGTCTCATTCAACTGTAAGTGCTATTTGCCTTAAATTTATCTTGAATCCATATCCTATGTCTCTTCTCTGCTCCTACTCTATTCAAATGCACCTCTAGCTTAGACTCCTGCCCCTGCCTTTCAGCTGGGCCTCCTTCCCTGCACCCTCAAACATGCTCTTTTAAGGTGATCATCTTAAAACAGAAACCAGACCAAGTGTGGTGGCCTGTAATCCTAGCACTCTGGGAGGCCAAGGTGGAGGATTGCTTGAGGTCAGGAGTTTGAGACCATCTTGAGCAAGAGCAAGACACTATTTCTACTAAAAAGAGAAAAAAATTAGCAGGGTATAGTGGTATATGCCTATAGTCCCAGCTACTCAGGAGGCTGAGGTAGGGGATCACTTGAGCCTGGGAGTTTGAGGTTGCTGTGAGCTATGATGACACCACTGTACTCTAGTGCAGGTGACAGAGTGAGACTCTGTATCAAAAACTAAATCCCAAGTCCAAGTTCTTGACATGATTCTCAGAGTGGCCCCTGTTGAACTCAAAAACTCCACACCAAGCCCCTCTCCCTTGTACACTAAATTCCAGCTACAGTGGCCTTTCCAGAGCACAAAACAACCAAGCCTGGGTCCTGCCCAAGGAAGACCTTTACATATGCTGCTCCCTCTGTGGAAAAATCTTCCTCTCCTCCCCTGCTCAGCCTAACTCCTCATCTCCTGTCATCACTTATGTGAAACCAACCTATGTAAGTTTGGCCTTCCACCCCCACTGCCTGTCATTCTCTATCACTGTCACCTGTTCCCTCCTTTCCCCACATGGAATTCCATTTGTTGGAATTTGTAATTGCACATATTTTAGTGTGTCAGTGTGCCTGATTCCCCTTATAGATAACTAACTCCCAGTTTATCGAGCACATGGTAGACACTCAGAATGCTTGTTGGACGAATAAATGAATATGAACTACTCTGTCCAAGATTTCAGAACTAGTAAACTAGAAAATGGTGAGGAGGTATGCAAACCCAGGTCACCTGACTTGGAAGACTTAGCCATTCATGAAACTAAACTCATTCTCTGTCTTCAAGCCTTATTACTAGTCTTGAAAATGGTGCCATAAAACCTGCCTTGGAGGAGGTAGTTTGTAGAGCCCTTAGCCCAAGTGCTCAATAGATGGTAGCTAATACTATTTGTGTAGCAATTATTCTCTGCTTTCAAAATGCTTAAGCAAAGGGCAGTTGGTGCTTCAGAGCTAAAAGAGAATAAACAGAAAGGGAATTAGGAGATCAAATAAATAGAGGAATCAAAAATAAACATTGTCATCTGCAAGTCGTATGGCCTAATGAGTCATCTTCTATATCAATGTTGTTCACTTTTTCTTTTTTATAATGGTGTCAGCAGAGCTAAATTCAGAGCAAGGCAGCTTCTCCGAATCTCCCATTCAGCACTTCCATTACGGCTTGGTGATAAATTCTGCTGTGAGCCTTTAAGATGAAAGCCAAACTGGAAAGTTAATTAAAGATAAAAATGGATGCTGTCAATTTTACTGCTGAAATGAAATGCATTTTCACAGATTAAAGGAAAAAAGCAAGTATTGATAGGATATTAAAATTCAATTCTTCAAATGAAATGATATAAAAAGAAAGATCTCTTCCAAGGGCTATTTCAAAGGCCACAGTTAAAATGTAAAAATACAGACATATTTTAATGTACAGAGTGTTAAGAAAGAAACCTAATTGACCATGCTTTTATTTGACTGTAATAACTAAATAGTGCATAAAATCAAATATCACAAAAATATGAACCATATATAAAACAGAGCTGTCCCAATAGAATTTTATAATAACATATATATGTCACAGACCAATTACTGATAGGAAAAACACAAGCAAATGAGAACATGTCAATTCAACTACAAAACAGAGTGAATTATAATGTATACTGGAGACATACTAGTTCCTGTTAAAAATAATGACATTGTTTTCCACCTTTAGAAAGAACAATACACTATCCCATGTCCCCTAAATGTTGAAAGCTTTTAAGTCTGGGAATGATGAATCACATTATGGAAGAATTTTCCTTTTTATTCTGAGACAGAGTCTCACTCTATTGCCCTGGGTAGAGTGCCATGGTATAATAACTCACAGCAACCTCAAACTCCTGGGCTTCAGCAATCCTTTTGCCTCATTAGCTGAGACTGCAGACACCTCTCCCTCACGACACCTGGCTAGTTTTTCTTTTTTTTACAGAGCTGGGGTCTTGCTCTTGCTCAGACTGGTCTTAAACTCCTGAGCTCAGGCAATACACCTGCATTGGCCTCCCAGAGGGCTAGGATTACAGGCATGAGCCATTGTACCCGGCCAGAATTTTTCCTTTTAAAGCAAATATGAATTTTTGTATTTCAAGCCAATAACAATTATTTAATATCCAAAAGTTCAACATTTGTATATGACAGACAACTTACTGGGAATGCATAAATATATATTGTGTTAAGTAATCTGTATTCCATAGATGGTATACTATTGTAAATTTTCAAAAGAAACTTGTGCTCTTAATTTAATATCTATAAGATACAATCGCAAATATTTAATTCTGTGCAAAAGATAGAATTGAAATATTCTTACCAAATATATAGCCTGTATCTCCCCCACAGGCTTTGTATTCTGGATGCGACAGGCATTTATAGACACTGCTACATCTCTTAAAATGAGTCCAAAGTACAAATCATATAAATCATACTGCAGGTACAGGCCACAAATGTTCCACATACTTGTGGCTACACAGCAGGAGAACTGCCACCCTAGAATGTAATTCATTCATTGCCAATTTAATTGTTCCCAGATTTTTCCCACTTCAACCAAGGGATATTACGAAATTATCATCTGCAAAAGCATGAAAAGCATCAAAATGAAATATGTTTTATTTCCATGTGTAATTCTCAAACTGCCAGATAACTCTTTCAGGGAAGTGAAGACAAAATAAAAGATGGAGGTGCTTCTCTAACATGGTTTGGAATCTCCTCTAATTTTCACTCCTCTAATATATTTACCCACCCAGTTTCTTTTCTCCTGGAATACTAATTGACGTGAAGGTTTCTCCATGGATAGGAAACAAGACCAGATGAGAAACCTCTTAGCAATACAAAAAGCTCCCTCTGAAGGTTAGTTATGTATGGCATTGATTGTTCCAGAGAATTGATTATCTCTAGCCTAATTAGAATTCTAAGCCACCTGATCCAAATCTTTTGAAATTGGAAATCATTTTGTAATTTCCAGTTCCACAGCTGTCTCTCACAAGACACACTCTTTCCTTGCCCTTCTATTACATGCCTGATTAATTTTAGGTTATTTTGAATTTTTTAAAAGCTAAAGAATACTTGAAGTTGTCCACATGGAAGAGGAATATTTTGATCCTGGTTTATATCTGATCTTCTCAGTCATTGGTAAACCAGAGTTGAAATTACTTGTGTTTCTAACACACACATGATATTTTCAATGCTCTATGGGGTAAGAGATTAGGAAATATAGGAAGTTATTGGGGCTCAGTACCCATAGCTAAGTGGTTAGGACACCGACCACATACAGTGGGGCTGGCGGCTTAGAAACCGGCCCAGGCCTGCTAAACAACAATGACAACTACAACAATAGCAACAAAAATAGCCAGGCATTGTGGCAGGTGCCTATAGTCCCAGCTACTTGTCAGGCTGAGGCAAGAGAATCACTTAAGCCCAAGAATTGGAGGTTGCTGTGAGCTGTGACACCATAGCACTTTACTGAGAGCAACATGGTGAGACTCTGTCTCCCCAAAAAAGAAAGTTATTGGGATATTGAGAAGTGCACAGTCTTTTTTTTTTTTTTTTTGAGACAAAGCCTCAAGCTGTCACCCTGGGTAGAGTGCCATGGCTTCACAGCTCACAGCAACCTCCAACTCCTGGGCTCAAGCAAGTCTCCTGCCTCTGCCTCCCAAGTAGCTGGGACCGCAGGCGCCTGCCACAACACCCGGCTATTTTTTGGTTGCAGCCATCATTGTTCTTTGGCGGGCCCGGGCTGGATTCGAACCCGCCAGCTCAGGTGTACGTGGCTGGCGCCTTAGCCGCTTGAGCCACAGGCACCCAGCAGAGAAGTGCACTGTCTTTGATCTCTGGAGTCGAATAAACACAAGTTTGAATCCTAGATGGTTGTTCATTCATTCATTCCAACAAATATTGGAAAGTTTGAATCCTAGATGATTGTTCATTCATTCATTCCAACAAATATTGGAGAGTCAGGCTCAGCACCTGTAGCTCAAGTAGCTAAGGCACCAGCCGCATACACTGGAGCTGGTGGGTTCAAATCCAGCCCAGGCCAGCTAAAACAACAATGACAACTAAAACCAAAGAATAGCCAGGGCTTGGCTTCTTTGGTTAGGGTTAGGGTTAGGGTTAGGGTTAGGGTTAGGTTCAATATCAGGCCGAGCCTGATATTGAAGATTATATTTGGGAGCAGAAAGGGGGAGTTCTCTTTAAGCAAAAGAATATGAAATTTGGTGTGAAATTGAATATTTACTTAGAATTTTAAGTCTGAACAAATACAATTTTTTAAAATGTTAACAAATGTCACAGGTATAGAAATCATAGTTTGATTAATGGCCTGATGCAATACACATGGAGAGTTCTCTGAGAGAAATCCTATGCAAGATTTAAGATGTGGTCTTGGACTCTGATTTACATACTAAGAAGATCACTTTAGCAGTGAAGGGGAACACAGGTTGGAGAGGGCAAGTCTGGGAGGCTGCTACTGAAGTCCAGGCAAGGGCTGATGGTCATGTCTTGCAGGGAAAGTTGGCCCTGGAGCTGTGTGACTTGGTACAGGTCACTTGCCCTTCTGAACTTCGGTGTTCCCAAATACACAATGGGAAGATTGCCTCCAAATCAGTGAGTAGGCCCTCAGACACTGAGTGCTATAGTTGCAATCCCCTGGCTTACAAGGTGGTGGTGAGAATTAACACTGCATTTATAAAGTACTTGATACATACTATTCACTCAACAAATGATAGCTTCTGCCCTACTGGATAGAGAAACAGCACTTTTTAAGGCAGCAATACTTTAGAAAAGCAATGAGAAGGAAAAAATATTTTTAAAATTCTCCTTTAAGAGTATTTTGAAATGGCTCAGCTATAATTTGCTGAAGGTCACCTTCAGTATACCTTTTCAGCATCTAAACTGGGCCACTAGGGGTAAGTTCATAGTAGATAACTCTGGACAAGACCTGAAAGATTTTTATTTTATTCATTGTGTATTTTCCAAAGTAATTGTGCATTGCTTCTTTTAAAGTTATTGGATTGCTCAGGACTCAGAAGACAGTTTACCCTGGATTCTCCCATTTTGTGTGATTCTTAAGTTTTCAGAGAATGTTATTATATAAGGCTCTTAGGTACAGAATCAAAGACTTAGCTTCTCCTACTGTTAGGTATAAAGAAACTTAGAGGAAGCATTCTTCCTGCCAAGATGAAAGGAAGCGAAAATCCTTTCCAACTGTGAGACCTACTTCAGTGGTAACAAATTCATATATATTTACTCAAATAGTCAACCCAATTCCCATTTTTAGTGGGCTCTTACAAAAGAAAATAGGGGAAAATAGACTCTTTAAAATCTCTATCATTAATATGAATGTATAATATAAAGATGGATTAAAAATAAACCAAGATATGACCCAAAATTCTACACTTCTAGGAAGTAGAAAACACCTAGATGGATGGATAAACAAAATGTAGTACAACCAAACAATAGAATAAGTTCAGGAACTTGCCGCCACGCACTCATGTTAGTAGCACTGTACAAACAACTTGATAAGGTTTCATAACCTTGGGATATCAGTCTCACAGCTGTGTTCATGTGGACGTGTGGCAGTGTCCTGCTGAGTGGTGTTCATTATTGTTGCTATGTGTTTTTGTGTGCTGTTGCAAGAAAGGGCTTGAATTAGACCAATAAACTAACATTTGTAAATTTCTTATTAAACTTGGCAAGAATGGAAATGAAATCAGGGACCTGTTAATCCAAGTTTACGGGGCTAATATCACAAAGAAAACAAATCGATTAAATGTTTTTCTGAGAGGAGAGAAAGCATCATTGATGAAGAGAGGTCAGTGCAGCCAGTCATAAGCAGAATTGTTGAAAACATTGCAAAAAATCTCTGCATCAAAATTGTCTGCTGACTGTGAGAAGCACAGCAGGTCAAGTAAACATTGATAGAGATACAGGAAAATCTTAACTGAAAACATTGGCCAACAACTCATGACTCTTGCATCATGAAAATGCACCAGCTTACATAGCACTGTGAGAAAGTTTTTAGCCAGTAAACAAATAACTGTATGGGAACACCCTCCCTACCCATGTGATCTGGCCCCCAGTAACTTTTTTGTTTACCTAAAGATAAAGAAAATATTGAAAGGGGGTGGTGCTGGTGGCTCAGTGGGTAGGGTGCTGGCCTCATAAACTGCAAAAAAAAAAAAAAATAGCCAGGCATTGTGGTGGGCACCTGTAGTCCCAGCTACTTGAGAGGCTTAGGCAAGAGAATCACCTAAGCCCAGGATTTGAAGATTGCTATGAGCTGTGTGATGCCATGGCACTCTACCAAGGGCAATAAAGTGAGACTCTGTCTCTACAAAAAATTAAAAAAGAAAATATTGAAAGGAAGACATTTTGATAACATTCAGGGCATCAAGGTATGTAATGCAACAACAGCTCTGATGGCCATTGCAGAAAGAATCCCAAAATTGCTTTAAAAGGTGGACTAGGTGCTGGCATTGGAGCCTAGCTTCCCAAGGGGGGAGCACCTCAAAGGTGATCATAGTGATATTCAGCAAAGAGGCATGTAGCACTTTTTCTAGGACAAGTTCACCAACTTAATTGTCAGAACTTGTCAGAATGAATCTATGGGTATTATATCTCTAATCTAGTAAACAAACAAATGGGCCAGGTGCAATGGCTTATGCCTATAATCCTAGCAATCTGGGAGGCCAAGGTGGGTGGATTGCTTGAGTTCACGAGTTCGAGACCAGCCTGAGCAAAAGGGAGAGCCCCATCTCTACTAAAAATGGAAAAACTGAGGCAAGAGGATCACTTAAGCCAGAGTGGGAGGTAGCAGTGAGATAGATGCCACAGCACTCTACCCAGAGCGACAGCTTGAGACTCTGTCTCAAAATAAATAAATAAATAAAATAAACAAACAAGTGAATTACTGACAAGCCTACAACATGGATGAGCCTTGAAGACATTACAGTAAGTGAAAGAAGCCAGACACAAATGGCCACACACTGTATAATCCTGCTGATATGAAATGCCCAGAACAGGCAAGTCTGTAGGGAAAGAAAGTCTAGGCTTGGCACCTGTGGCTTAAGTGGCTAAGGCGCCAGCCAAATACACCTAAGGTGGCGGGTTTGAATCCAGCCTGGGCCCACCAAACAACAATGACGGCTACAACCAAAAAATAATCAGGTGTTGTGGCGGGCGCACCTGTGGTCCCAGCTACTTGGGAGGCTGAGGCAGGAGACTCGTTTGAGCCCAGGAGTTAGAGGTTGCTGTGAGCTGTGATGCTATAGCACTCTACCCAGGGGGACAGCTTGAGGCTCTGTCTCCAAAAAAAAAAAAAAAAGAAAGTCTATCAGTAGTTGCCTAGGGCTGGGCAGCAATTTGGGGGTGATGGCTAAGGGGCAAGGGGTTTCTTTTTGGGGCGATGAAAATGTTCAGAAATTGTAGTGATGATTGGCATAACTCTGAATATACTAAAAACTGTTAAAATGTATGCTTTAAGGGAGTGAATTATATGGCAGATGAATTATATCTCAATAAGGTTGTTACCAAAAAATAATAAAAATAAATTAATAAATCAATGAAGAAGGGTAAATAACTATTTTATTTCATGTAACTCTGATTAACTTATGAATGAATAATCCCCAGTCTAAAAATGGAATTAAATTTGCATAATTAGTTTAAATACTGCCTCTTATAAATTAACAATTATATATTTAAACTGTGAATCACTAATGTACTAGAATAGTGTTGATATATTTTGCTATGCATTATATTAACAATAAGAACTCTAAGTAATTGATAATTTTGCTTACATAAACATGAACACTTCTATATATTAGTACCAAAAACAAAATAAAAATGCAGATGCTAAAATGGGAAAACATTTGCAGCATAGGTGACTTTATCCTGTATGGTAATCTCTCTCTTTTTTTTCCTTTTATTAAGTCATATACACATAGATCAAGAATACATTTATGCATATGTGGGGTACAATATTTTGGGTTTTTTATACAATTTGACGTGCTTACATCAAACTAATTAATATAGTTTTCACCTCATTTACTTGATTATTGTGCTAAGACATTTATGTTCTATACTTGATAGATTTGACCTGTACCCTTGCAATGCTAATCTCTCTCTCTCTTTTTTTTGTTTTGAGATAGAGTCTCACTGTGTCATCCTTGGTAGAGTGCCATGGCATCACTGCTCACAGTAACCTCAAATTCTTGGGCTTAAACAATTCTCTTGCTTCAGCCTCCCAAGGAGCCGGGACTACACGTGCATGCAACAAAGCCTGGGTATTGTTTTGTTATAGTTGTCATTGTCGTTTAGCAGGCTTGGGCTGGGTTCGAACCCACCAGCCCTCGTGTATGAGGCTGGCGCCCTAACCACTGACCTACAGGGGCCGAACCTATCCTGTATGCTATTCTTAAAAGAGCTCCTAAATGAACTCTTAAAGTTAAATACTCTGATAGAGAATTGGGCAAAGGAGATGAACAGACAGTGCCCCAGAACACAAATGAACAATATCTGGAGTAAAAGGGAGAAATAGTTCAACATGGTTATCCCAAGGTGTGATGTGCAATGTTGTTTATAGAGTGTTTCCCAACTATGGATGTTATTTCTACTTGGTTTCAGGTTATAACTGCAACAAAGACCTTAGAATTTTTAAGAATAGTTCACCACGTTCACTGAATGCCTTTTTAGATAAGATTGTAACTCTTACTCCTCTTTTTGGTCCTTCACTCTGGGCTAGCTCCCCCTCCTCTCTGTTCCCTTTACCATCAGTCTTCGACTCTCATCCTTCCTTGCCTATTTCAGTAGCCTCCTAACATCTCCCTGCTTTCTATCTCTTCCCTCCTACTCCATCCATCTTCTGGACTCCCAGAACCCTGTTGTTTTTACTTTTTTGAGACAGTCTCACTCTGTTGCCCTGGGTAGAGTGCAGTGGTGTCAAAACTCACAGCAACCTCTAACTCCTGGGCTCAAACTTGGGTTCAAGTGATCATCGTGCCTCAGCCTCCTGATTGCGGGAATACAGGTGTCTGTCACAATGCTCAGCTAGTTTTTCTGTTTTTAGTACAGACAGGGTTTTATTTTAACTCAGGCTGCTCTCAAACTCCTGAGCTCAAGCAATCCACCTGCCTCAGCCTACCAGAATGCTAGGATTACAGTTGTTTTAAGTAAGTTAGAGCAACTGTTTTCCTCAAAAATCTCAGCAGCCTCTGCATTGTACAGAGTACAAACTCCAAACTTGTAAAGCTGCCTTCTCATCCTCCTGTATACATTTCTGACTTCGTCTCTTATTACTCCCCAGTGAGCTGTGCTCTAGCTCTGCTTAGCTACTAGACTCCTATAAATATGTGAAGCTTTCCCATTGCCAATTCAGTAATTGCCAGCTTAATCGTTCCCAGATTATTTACACTCCAACCAAGGGATATTAGGAAATTCTCATCCACAAACACATGAAAATGAAATATTCATGTATAATTTGCAAACTGCCAGATAATTAATTTAGGGAAGTGAGGATAAACGATGGAGGTGCTTAACCATTCAGCTTCATTTTTCACACATGTGGCCCCTTCTGCCTTTACTCCCCAGTCTTCAGCATACTGTGCAGCCCTCTGGAATCTAGCCCCTCTCCACAGTGCAAAGCAGTTGATTATAGCCCTGCCTTTCCTGCAAGACTGCAAGTTAAGAGCTGAGGACATGTCTTACTCATCCGTGTATTCCCATCACCCCAAAATACCAGGAACATGGCACGTTTTAATAAAGAAATTAATCTACTTTCTGGTCTTGTTTTTCAGAGTTTGGAGTATTTTTTCACTGCCAATACAAACTCTTTCATGGAACTTTCGCAGTGCTGGACTGTAGAAATTCTGGAGTCGTCCTTATTTTCTGATTAAGAAAAACATTAGAAGTAAAATTATACGCAGGAATATATAATTTTGTTACAATTTATTTTGTAACATGTGATTTGAAAGCTCATCAAAATGAAATCAACTCAAGATTTTGATTTTTTTAAGCTTTGACTTACGATGTAAAACTTAACTCGCTTTGATGTTCTATTTATTTTCGTTTTGATGTTCTCTCTCTTATGAGAACCCATGAGTTTTGCCCAGGTGAGTTTAGCTGTTGGTGAAGGGTCCCAGTTTGGGTGAGTGTTGCTAAGGCTGCATTTGGGATGCACCAGCCAATACCTTGGAAACAGAGTCCTGCAACTTGCTTTAGATATGCCACAGAGCAGAGGAAAGCGGGGCTGGTGAGAATCTAGACAGGGCGATCCGTCCGAGTGGGGAAAACCCAGTCACAGAGTAGCTTTAGCCTGGCACCTTTGTTTTTTCTCATGATCTGGATTCATTGAACCAAAGGGTGAATAATGTTCTATTTTATCTATGTAAGGTAAAATTCTGAAGACCAAAATCTACTGGGCTCTCTTATCCACTATAGCCTTTGAAGAAGTTGTCGTAACTTTTAGGCAGTGCTGAAGGGGTGGTCAAGATATAGAAAACCCACAATTCCTACTGACCTGAAAAGGGTATTTTTTAGGATTTTATTCCAGCATATCAATGGTCACTATTTACATATTCATCAATATTTGTTGTCTAAGTGTGCCAGTTTTTGTTCCAGGTACTAGGACACAGCTATTGAATAAAAACAAAGCCCCAGCTCTGGAAGCGTATATTCCAGTGGGGGAGAAAGACAATGAACAGCCATGCCAGCTGGTGATGAGTGCCATGGAGAAAATCTCAGCAGTGTGTGGAGGACAGAGAATGTGACTGTAGATTGCTCCTTTACACAAGCAGCTAAATAAGGAAACATTCGAGCAGAAACCTGGAGATGAGGGAGGGGGCAATACAGTATCCAGGGGAAGAGCATTCCTAAGGCAGAGGGATTGGTAAGGACAGGCCACGTGACGGAAGAGGGCTTGGTGGGTCCAAGGAATGGTGAGAAGGCTCCTTGGATTAACCGGAAGTAAGGGAGGGAAACAGGTTGCCAAAGGTAGCATCAGGGCCAGGACACAGGGTGCCTCCTGAGCCAGGATAAGGAATTAGACTCTTCCTAAGCAAGACGGTAAGTCACTGGAGTTTTGAGTTACGAAACAAACTATTGCAGAGTATACTGCTGCAATAGTCCAAGTATGAGATAGATGATGGTGTCTTGGTCCAAAGTCCCTATAGTGGAAAGTGGTTAGATTCTGGATTCAGTACACTCTAGATTGAGTAAAGAAGACTTACTGGCTCACTTCTCCGTCTCCCTCTACTTTAGGAGCACTAAGACTGAAGGAGGGTTACTCTAAGCTGTACAGTTCATCTTTATTACTCAGTGTCTGTACTAGTGAGTTTGCATTCTTGCTATATGGACTTAGGACATGCAGTTTAGGGCCTGCCTGCTTTCACAGACACTTGTAGACGTGCAGAGAGCAATGGAAATTCTGAGCAGGTAACACAGAACAAGGTAACACCCTACCTTGTTTCAGCCCTCATCCTGTAAGTGTCCTTATGGTCTTTCTTGGGCCATGCTTTTTGCATTTTGTGGGGATTTTGGTTACTTCAATCTTTTTTTTTTTTTTTTTGCAATTTTTGGCCAGGGCTGGGTTTGAACCCCCTACTCCCTGAGCCACAGGCACCGCTCAGTTATTTCAATCTTTAAAATGGCTAAAATGACTAAACCAAGTGGTTTTTAGTGTTCCTAAGCTCAAGAAGGCTTCAAGGTGCCTTATGGAGAAAATATATTCAAGAATAGTGTTGGTGACTTTGAGTTCTGTCAGTGAATCAGCAATATATATTAAATAAGGTGTTGTTAAGTAGAAACAGACATAAAACAGGTTATGTCATCAGTTAATGAAAATGGTGTGACCAGTGGCTCACAGGAACCTAATCCAGTACTTTCACTATGCACAATATAATGGTTCATTATCTGCTAATTCAGTGTTCACAGTGACTTTTTAGAATATAATTACCAAAAATAATGAGTACTAGCTTTATAAATTAGAGTGAAAGAATAATTTAGAAGGTTCAAAAAAGCACTGTAAAGGGGCTTGGAAAAACCTAAGCCTGCACAGAAGACTGGTATTCCTCAAGAGAATTTATGGATTAGGCTGGCACCTTCTATTTCATTGTTTGACAACAGCTGAGAAAAGGGCAAGTATGACTCACCGTGTTCTCATCCAGGAATCACCTGAGTTTATAAAATGCAAACGCCTGGGTTCCACCCCAGAGGCTGAACCACCTCCATAAGTTTTAAAAGCTCTCTAGGTGATTTTTTTTCTTTTTTGAGACAGTCTCATTAGTCACACCCTCAATAGAGTGTCATAGTATCACAGCTCACAGCAACCCTGAGAACCTTGGGCCCAAGCAATTCTCTTGCCTCAGCCTCCCAAGTAGCTGGGACTACAGGCACCTACCACAACACCTGGCTATATTTTTGGTTGTAGCTGTCATTGTTGTTTGGCAGGCCTGGGCTGGGTTCGAACACGCCAGCTCCAGTGTATGTGGCTGCCGCCCTAGCTGCTGAGCCACAGGCACCAAGCCACCATGTGATTTTTTTTAAGTCTCACTCTGTCACCCATGTTAGGGCTGTGGCCTCAGCCTAGCTCACAGCAACCTCAAACTCTTGGGCTCAAGTGATCCTCCTGCCTCAGCCTCCACAGAAGCTGGGACTACAGGCATCTGTCACGACTCTTGGCTAGTTTTTCTATTTTTAGTAGAGACAGAGCCTCATGCTTATTCAGGCTGATCTTGAACTCCTTGAGCTCAAGGAATCCTCCTACCTCAGATCCCAGAGAGCTGTGATTACAGGTGTGAACCACCATGTGTGTGGCCTCTGAAGGTGATTCTAACATACAACAAAAGCTTCTCAAACTTAAGCGTTCACAAGATCTACATGCAGAGCTTGTTAAATCACTGGGCTCCACTCTAAAGAGATTTTAAATTCAGCAGGTATGGAATGGGACACCAGAATTTGCATTTCTAGCACATTCCCAGGTGATGTTGAAGCATCATGGACCACCTTTAAGTAGCACTGCTCTGTATCACCTGCATCACAAAGTCACAGACACCTCAGTGAACTTGGGTTGAGCAAAGCCCAGCAATGAAGCTGCCTTCAGCCAAAATCAAACTGTTCCTGGTTCTGGCTTTCCTCTATGGCCTTATATTCTCCTACACACCATCTTCCACGTGGCTTGGGCTGCCAACTGTGGGCAGCCTCAGTCCTACCTCCAGGATCCTTGACACTCTATTCTCACACCTGGAACTGCTCAGTCCATGTGCTCATTCTCAAACCAAACCCTGAAGACATAGCCAGATAATCTGGCCAGCCTGAGGAACATGACCATCTTTGTGAAAGGAGTGTAAGCCACAATGTATATATAAACCACGAAAAGAAGATGTACCTACTGATCCTTGGATATTTAACAATTATGCTAGAGAGATGTTCCATCACCATTTCCATTCTTTCCAAGTTTTATTCCAAAAAAGGGGATGTGTGGGAAGATTAAGATGTCCATGAAGAATATTCATCATCATTACAATAAAGTATTCAAGTGGACAAAAATGACAAGGAGCCAATTCAGTATGTAATGTCCTATTTCCCCTCTGTACAAGTTAAAAAAAAGCCAAAGCCTTCTCAGTATGGAAGAGTAGGACATCTTTTACACTGAAATGGTGCCCCAAAGGAGTTATAAAATCCCTGATTTTGTGTCCTATTTATCCTTTTCTTTCTGTTCTTTCTCTTTTTTCTCACGCTCAGCTTTAGCTTCTTCTTCCTCATGTTTTTTGATCAACTGTTCCACTTCCTTTTGTTTGAGAACTCTGATTACAGTCTTCCCATTCTCTCTTGTTAGTGTGGCAATTTCCACTAGAAACAAACACATAACATTTATATTACAGGCAGGCATACTTAGCAAACAAAACTTAACAGACACTCATGGTTTACTCTCCTCATATCATGGGAGCCTTAGGTCACAGGTTTTGTGCTTAATATGATTCATGGGTATTTATGGAACAAAACACCTTTGGTCTTATAATTTTTTTTCAAGTTTAAATCATTTTATATTTAAACATTGATTTTACAAATTGTTATTATATAAAGGTGAACTAAATTTATAACCTAATTTGTTCAAGCAAATTGCCTTCAAAATTGCAGCTGTATATAAGTCTATTGAATTTTCAGAGAAGCAGCTATTTTTCAATAAATTTGGCAGCTTCACACCTCTTTTGGTCAGTCCACCAGACTCATGCACGGTGAGAGTTCTCTGGACCTTGTGCATACTGAACCACCCTGCGTGGTGATTGTTCTTCTCTATTTATAGGGCAACTTTGGATATAAAGCCAATGCCTGATTAAAATTTCTGAAGAACTTTCTACAGATGGCGTCTCTCTCAATTCTAACCATCCTGCTGCTAAGGTCAAGGGTAGCTTGGGTCCTCTCTTCTACTGTTAAGCAGTGAGCATCTGCTAACAGGGCTGCAGCCTCTAGCTGTGGCCCACAGCGCCACCATCACCAGGTGCCACACTCCTCTATCTTGTAACATTGTAATTACCATATTTACTTAAATATCTTCTGTCTCAGCCATCTTAACTTTCTTAGCAGTCATCTGTCACTTCCTTAGAAAAAATACAATCAGCCAGTTGTTCTGGCTGTTCTATCAGCTATGCTGACCAGAAACAACCACTATTTCCTAGTTGGAACCTTTGAAGGCTCAGCCAGAATCTTCAACCAGTAATAGCACTTTTTATGGACTTATCAAAACAAAAACATGAAAAACAGCCATGGCTATGAACAAAAAAAATAAGACTAATACTTAAAGGGGAAGGAATTTCTGTGTACGGGAAATTGAGTAGTGCCTCCTTGGAGTTAGGTAGTAGAAAACAGAGGGCAATCTGCAAGTTAATGGCATTATCTAAGGAACATCAGCAGCTAAATTACCCTCGACTAAATCAATGTTAATTTACCACAAGTTTTGAAAACCATTATTTACAAATATTGTTTTACATAGCCAGACAACTTAAGTTGAATAAAGCGTTTAGAACTGTTAACATGAAAAAAAAAAAAGAATTGTTAACATGAGCTTAACACAAAAGATTAATATGGCAGTTCTCAATTTATGCGTCGTGGCCCCTTTGTAACAGTGAAAATACATCCTGCATATCAGATATTTACATTATGATTCATAATAGTAGCAAAATTACAGTTATGAAGTAGCAATGAAGATAATTTTATGGTTGGGGGTCACCACAACATGAAGAACTGTATTAAAGAGTCACAGCATTAGGAGGCATTAGAAAGGTTGAGAACCCACTGGATTAATACATTCAGATGAATAGAAGAGGGTACCACAACACGTGTGAATGCTGTATCTCTGATAAAGCATATTATACCTATGTAAAAATACATAGCTACATACATATACTTTATTATACACACAATCATAGATCTCATGGGCATGAAGTCTTGATCAGTGTTAACTAAAAGTAGCCTGAGCCACAATCTCTGTAAGTACTGAACCATCCATGCTCCAAGCCTGTAAGCTTCAATATAATGAGGACTGTGGTTCTACAACTTACCAGTGTTCATCTTGGTCAAGTCACCTGACCTCAATTAAGCCACTGTGTCTTCATTTAGGAAAGAGGCAGACAACTAACTCATGAGACTGCAGTTCCAATGAACTAAAATAGCATGTTAAAGGCCTACCTAATAGTAACTGCTCAATCACTTCCTCTTACTCAAGCAAACAAATCAGAAGAAAAGACACAAATTACCTTTTTCAGCAGACAATTTACTAACATCCATGGTCTTATTTAGCACTTTTATAGCTAAGGCAAGTGCCGACTTCAAAGTCATTTCCCCTTCTTTGTAGTCTTGTTTCAACATCGACACAGCGGCCTATAAAACAAAGAATCAACACAGAGAATTTTCTTTAAGTTTTTGCATTTTTTAGTAATATGAATTGGTCTAGAAGAATAATGCCTGAATTATTGGTGCTACAATAGTGATGGCAGGGAAGGTAGACAAGGCATGGGGTGACAAGAGAGGGTATTGACACTCTATGAAGGGAGCCTTTAACCTGGGGTCCTCGGTCCCCCAAGGGATTTGTCATAGAATCTGGGGGTTGGGGGGGTGTAAGAACTAGGATGTGAAACAAAACTACAACTTCAAATTGAAAATAAGCATTCAATCACAAATGTAGTTAGTTAACATACCCCAGGATAATAGTAGTACCTAGTCACCAGCAGAAATCACAGATATATATATTTTCATATCATATTAAGGTTGTTGTGTTAAAATACTGTTTACATTTGCTACTTCAAAATTATGGTAGCTATCACAGACCTTCTGTTGGATTTTACAGCAAAGATACTTACAGCACTATTATTCCCAATGCACGTGGCTTTCCACCCACCATAATTTCCACTAGGGTCACTCTGATAGAGCTGAAAGCCATAATGCTTATCCCAGCCAATGTACAGCAATGAAACACCGAAGGGACGTTTTCCTTTAATAAAGAAAAAAGGCAAACATAACAATTTAAACTTTGTATCACCATAGTACAGTCCCTTGAGCTCAGTGAACGTGGCTAAGCCCTTTTCTGTGAAGTTAAGCATTCATAAACTGCTGTTTGTTCTGGCTACCAGAGATAAGCTCTATTACAAATTCAACTTTTGTTTCTAGCATTTGGACATAGCCAGGAGAGAAAATAAACACAGAGGATAATGCTGAATCTCATTATCATGTAAAAAGCAATTTTCCCCCAGACTTGAAAGTGTTATTTTGGATATATAGGATACCCAAAATAACAATCCTATAGTGATTTTCAATATCCTATTAATAAAATTTATACATGGTGGAAGCAGGTTCATTCACAAAGCAGGGATGTGTGAAGGTCTACTGTTCCATAGCCCTGAAGGACGACTGTGGTATTAGACAGTATCACATGCATAAGACATCACATGTTCCCAACACAAAGAAATGACAAATGTTTGAGATGATGAATGCTAATCACCCTGATCTGATCAGTATATGTTGTATGTATTGAAATATCATTATGCTCCCATGAATATCTATATTGTCAATTTTTTTGTTGTTGTTTGGTTTTTTTTTTGCAGTTTTTGCCTGGGGCTGGGTTTGAACCCGCTCCCTCCAGCATATGGGGCCAGCAGCCTACTCCTTTGAGCCACAGGCACCTCCCTATATTGTCAATTTTAAAAAATTAAAAAACACGTATATGAAAAAATGCTCACCAATCATTTATCAAGAAAATGCAAATCAAAACCACAATGAGATATTATTTAACCCTAGTTATAATGGCTATTATTAAAAAGACAACAAAATAACAGATGCTGGTAAGGATGCAGAGAAAAGGGAACTCATCACTGCTGGTGGGAATGTAAATAAGTGCAGGCACTACGAAAACAGCATGGAGATTTCTTTCAAAAAATTCAAAACAAAGGGCGGCGCCTGTGGCTCAGTGACTAGGACGCCAGCCCCATATACCAAGGGTGGTGGGTTCAAACCCGGCCCTGGCCAAACTGCAACAAAAAAATATAAGACAGGAGTTGGGGTGGGCGCCATTAGTCCCAGCTACTTGAGAGGCTGAGGCAAGAGAATCACCTAAGCCCAGAAGTTGGAGGTTACTGTGAGCTGTGTGATGCCATGACACTCTACTGAGGGTGATAAAGTGAGACTCTATCGCTACAAAAAAAATTAAAAAAAAGAAAAATTCAAAACAAAACTAGCACATGATCCAGTAATCCCATTAGTAGGTATTTATTCAAAGGGAAAGAAGTCAGTGTATCAAAGAGAATCTGCATATAAATTCATCACAGCACTATTCACAAAAGCAAAGATGTGGAATCAACCTGTCTAGCAACAGACAAATGGATAAAAAAATATGGTATATATACACAATGGAACACTATCTGGCCACAAAAAAGAATGAAATGTCATTTGCAGCAACATGGATAGAACTAGAGTTCATTATGCTAAGTGAAATAAGCCAGTCACAGAAAAACAGATATTGCCTGTTCTCACTCACATGTAGAAGCTATAAAAGCTGATCTCATGGAGATAAAGAAAATGATAAGATACCAGAGGCTGGCAGGGGGTATGCAGGTGGGAAAGGGGTAGGAAATGAGGTTGTTCAATGGGTACAGAGAGAGCAGCCAGGCATGGTGGCTCATGCCTGTAATCTAAGCACTCTGGGAGGCCAAGGCAGGTAGATGGCCTGAGCTCAGGAGCTTGAAACCAGCCTGAGATCGAGCAAGACCCCGTCTCTAAAAACAGCTGAGTGTTGTGGTGGGATTCTGTAGTCCCAGCAACTTGGGAGGCTGAGGCAAGAGGATCACCTGAACCCAAGTTTGAGGGTTGCTAAACTGAGAATCTGTCTCAAAAACAAAATAAAAACAAAACAGAGAGAAGATAAAAATTCTAATGTTTCGGCAGAGTGGGTGACTGACTATAGGTAGCCACAATGTATTGTGTATTTTAAAGTAGTTATAAGAGTGAACTTGAAATATTCCCAACACACACAAATGATACTTAGTGACAGATACCTCCAATACCCTGACTTGATCATTCCACATTCTATGCATGTTAACAAAATATCACATGTACCTCATAAACATGTAAATATTCTGTATCAACTTAAAAAGGGGAAATGTTTATTTAGTTTTCAATTTCTTCTTCCAGTCTCAAACAGGTCATTACTTAAACACGTGTTTTAACTTTTGGAATAAAATCTCTGAAAAATTCAGTACCTCCAAACTGTGTATAAGCTTGTTTGATATCACACAGTGCTGTAACCAATTGCTCACAAGGAATTGGCTCCTGATACTGTAATAAATACCTAGGATAAAGAGACAGTTGTGTTAACAGTTTTCTCTAAAACACAGATACGCTGTGAGGAAAATACCGTGAAAAGAAATCTATGCCATGGGGACAACCTTAAACTCCTTTGTATTTGAAAAACAGGTTGAGAGGAAACATGTCTACATCCCAATATCCTTATGGTAAATAACATTTTGTGAATTTGGTTTAAAAAAACTGTAATTTTCAATTAATGGACTTTTAATGACCATAGTCTTTGCAAAGGTGAACTACCCTTAGAAACATCTAATTTCTCTATCAGGTGTGCTATTTAGAAGATACCATACCTTTGAGCAATGAGCCTCAGTTCGTTAGTCAGAACATTAGCATCAGAAGTTATGCCTGCCACACTGCAAGCCATGTCCCTTGAAGAAAAGAAAGACACTAATCTGAGAGCAGGAAAAATGCTGGCAAGGGGCATTTACAAGTATTAAAAAGCACCAAGCTCTAAGAAAAATTCACCATACTTGCTTCACAGCTGCTACACCCTTCAGGAAAAAAAAACTACAGAAATTTTATCTTTCTGGAAGGCATTTACTTGATGTCATTCAACATGAAAGATGAAGAAGTGCAACCTTAACATTCTTCAACAGATGCATTTATTACAAGAGCTAATACCAAGGGCACAAGAGCCAACACCAAGAAGCTAAAGCAAATCCTAAGAAGATTCAGCAACAAAGAAGAAAAAGATTTTGCTAGACAGATTATCCCATGATTTTGGGTAGTATTCTCACCTCCTAAGGCCTGGCTTGATGGAGGTGAAGGATAAGGATGGGGGTGGGTGGGTGTTACAAGTCTGCTTAGGATATCCAGAGCTAGTCACTTAATACAAGTGCACTATGGGTTTTTTGCCTGTTTTCTGAGGGCTGGCTTGGCTCTCCCAGTAGCCTAGATACTCACTGTGACTATGCCCAGCCAAGCCTGCAAGCTGCTGAGTGGACCCAACAGAGGCTCAGTGGAGGGATGACACTACCTTGAACAAGTGGATCTAAAAGCCCTGATAACTGGCATTTAAGAGGATACCAATGAAGGGAAAGACTCTAACTAGCACAGCCAGCTCTCCACTAGCTGCAAAGTTCTACACATCCAAATATAAATATAACAGAAATCTTGCAAAGTGTGCAGGGTTTTGGTGAAACTGTCTTCAGACCTCCAAGAGACCTGTTCTTTTGTAAGATTCAGTACAATTCAACAAAATTCCTGAGTAGCTATTCTACACAATACTTTGAGGACCTACCTCCTGTGCTATTTCATTCATTTTATGAATTTTATTTTATTTCATTAAACTGCCACAATCCTTCTAGGATGCTCTTAGGTTCAATGAAGTTAAAGGTCACACGAGGTCACATAAGTTGGACAGGTGGTATGGACCTGAACTTCAATCTGTGTGACTACTAAGTCTATACTTTTGTCAGTACACAATGCTGTTTCTCCACTAAGTGGTCATGGATTTAAAAGAAACAATACCTAGTACTGCACCTCAAGGTTTCAAGTAAAGTAAGTCAAAAGCACAAATTTTCACAAGCAAAAACATAATAAAGTCTTCACTTCAATTCCACCATGTACAATGGAAAAGCCCTCCCAAATTATGCAGATTCCACTTGTGTGAGAAAGTGAGATATTAAAAAACACTCTTTCCTAAAACCTCACTTACTCATTGAGTTTATAAATTTTTTCAGAAAAAAAGACTTCATCAAGAAGCTTGTGGATGTTGCGTCTCTCTGCTGCAAGCAAAACACCATCGTTTGCTAAAATTCCCAAACAGGTGCCTGCATGTCCAATAGCTTCCATGGCATATTCAACTTGGTATAAGCGACCTATAAAACACAAGCAGTGAGAAGCCAGGACTTGCCACTGGTCCAAGAGAAATCACCAACGATGTCAGCAGGCTACAAATAAGAGCCCCCCTTTTACTCTGCTATGATGCATGGGGGTCATAATTAATCCAAAGTACAAAAAGGATGAACTCTGCAACTACAAGAAACATTTACTGATTTTTTTTTTCCCCATAAAAATCTAACACTTTAGAAGAACTTTTAATTGAGGCAGATTTGAACAATTTCTATTTTACCTTCTGGAGAAAATATAGTGGTCCTGGAGTCATATCTTCGAGACTGCAAAGGAAAAACATACAATTGATTCCTGCCCTCTGAAAATAAGCCCACAAATCATGTGATAAGACCTATTTTGGTACACAAAGTTCAGTGTGTGAGAGGAAACTAATAAGGGGCGGCTTCTGTGGCTCAAAGGCGTAGGGCGCTGGCCCCATATGCCAGAGGAGGCGGGTTCAAACCCAGCCCTGGCCAAAAAAACTGCAAAAAAAAAAAAAAAAAAAGAAACTGATAAGGAAGAAGACATCATTCCAGTAAGGAAGACAACACCATTCCATTTCTTTCCTACAACTTCAATTTTCTCATGCAAGTCTGTAAGTGGAGTACAAGCAATACTATCTACTAGGCAACAGTTTATTGGCATGTGTATTAACTCACCATGTTTTCTGAACTTTATATAATAGTTCCTGTAAGAAGAAAATGGAACCATCATTAAAAAAAATTCTCAACTTAAAAAGTATTTCCTGACTTTACAAATCTGTTTTATTGACCCCTTTATTCAGTTAACATTTACTGTGCACATGCTGACTGCCAGGCAATATGCTAGATGATGTAATACCAAGACAGGTAAAACCAATCCCTGTCCTGAAGAGCTTATACTAGTTTGCCAATTAGTTGAGAGAGACAGTCATAGATTATAAAGTAACGTGGAAAAAAAGGCACTAAGGGCCAGGTGGAATGAGAGATACAGAAAACGAGAGATGGGAGTATCAGAAATAAGGCTGACAACGCTCAGGTCTAAAATAAAGAATACGAGAGGAGAGGAAGCACAGTCCAGGCAGGGCAAATCGAGTGAGTGGGCAACAAACTACTAACGTTTACAAAAAGAATATAAAGAAGTCACAGAGGTAAGCCAGTATCAAATGCATAGAGCCTTGATTGTCAAACTAAGAGGTCTTCCCCAGAGAGTGATAAAGGGTCCTGAACTTGGTGGGAACAGTAATCTTGGGCATCATGATTTCCATTCTTGGAAAAGACACCACCACCTGCTCAACACAGTTTAATAGAAATACCTCAGAGTCCAAAGCCCACGCTCCCAGATACTAGAATACGAAATCAGGGCTGGAAAGGCAAGCTGGGGAAATCAAGTACTGGCGGTCCAGATAAAAACTGAATTTTGTCTTTTGGTCAATAGGGGTCCGCCGAATGATTCTGATCACTCAGGCTGCTGAGAGACTGAAGGAAAGGCAAGTAGTTATGAGGCAGTTCCAATAGGCAAGTGCAAGGGAAGGATGGCCCTGAGCAGAAAAGCCTGGAAGACACAAAAGAGACCTGCCACGGGAGGTGGAGGTTGTTGATTCGTGCGTAAATACAACTTTCTGTCGTCTTCATGCCTGACGCCGCACGATCCTGAGTTCACCTGTGCCTCCAGCACCGCTAACTTTCACAGCCCGACTCCACGGTCCTGCCCACCAGCTCTCCACGTCCAGCCCGCTCACCCCGCCTGACCCCAGACTGGACCCCTGTTAGGCCGACGGCGGCCGGCGGGAGCCAGTCTGGCGGCCGGTCGGTCACCGAGGAGGCGGGTGCAGAGTCATGGTGCCCACGGCTCTTCGGCGGCGGCTGCAGGCCGGGACCAGCTGCCTCGACGTTTGCGGACCCCCGCCCCAGGGACAGAGGCCAAGTTCCGCGGGCCGTTAGGAGGCAAAGGCTCACCGAAGGGAAGACCCTGGAGAGTCGAGATACACAGACAGCTCTTTACTCCGCGCCAGAAAACCCACCAGCGACACCGGGATATCCGCTGCTAATATGGCCCCCGCGCGTGCGCAGAGCCACCGGGGGCGGGGCGGGGCAGCCCGGGACGCGGAAGTGCTTCTGGGGGCGGGGCGAGGGCTGACAGCTCGGGTGGGAGCTAGGGAGTGGGTTCGCGCACCACAAGCTGGGACCCTGGGGCACTCACTGGAGGGTGTCTTACACCACGGAGGAGGGCGGGAAGACCCTAGCCAAGCCGAAGTGGAATTGCTGTGTAGCTCATTTCCGTGTCCTCCGCTTTGCGCTCATTCGGTTTCACTTTCTCTTAACTGCTGTTCGTAGACCTAGGGGAGCAATAGTGTGGAGTGACCTACTAGTTGCTTACCATTGCTCCCTGCTCCCCAGAATGGCTCCATATACACCAGACTTTTTACCCTTCATCCTGCCTCTTCTTATCAACGTCCTTCTTGAATTTGGCTTCCACGCGTTTTAGACGTGTAAATTATGGTAGGGCTCACGTGTTGGGGAGAACTTCTTAGTCGTCTCTGCTTTTCAACATGTCGGAAAGCGTTTTCCCAACATCTTAGTTACAGCGATGCCTCACCACCACCAGACACTAGTAGCATTTTCTTTTCTTTTTTTTTTGAAACAGTCTCACTCTGTTGCTCTGGGTAGAGAGTGCTGAGGTGTATAGCTCACAGCAACCTCAAATTTCTGGGCTCAAGAGTTCCTCTTGCCTCAGCCAAGTAGCTGAGACTACAGGTACCCAACACAACACCCAGCTGTTTTTTTCCCACCTTTCTTTCTCTCTCTCCTTTTCTTTCCATACGAGTCTCACTTTTGCTCAGGCTGGTCTCAAATTAAGCTTAGGCAATCCTCCCACCTCAGCCTCCCAGAGTGCTAAGATTACAGGTGTGAGCCACCACTACTGGCCAGCATTTTATTTTCTTTGCCAATGTTGTCATGCTTGTTTGCGTTCATTATCCATCTTTCCACCCTTTTTCTCATCCAGCTTTAGTCCCGTGAAAACTATTCATGTTTATTTTTTTTCAGGCTAGGAAGTTGACTAGGCATAGGGGTGGCTTGTGTGGCTTCGTGGGTAGGGTGCCAGCCCCATATATAGAGGGTGGCGGGTTTGAACCCGGCTCCGGTCAAACTGCAACAACAACAACAACAAAAAATAGTTGGGCATTGTGGCACCCGCTTGTAGTCCCAGCTACTTGGGAGGCTGAGGCATGAGATTTGCCCAAGCCCAGGAGTTGGAGGTTTCTGTGAGCTGTGAGGCCATAGCACTCTACTGAGGGCGATAGAGTGGGACTCTGTCTCAAAGAAAGAAAGAAAGTTGACTAGGTGTTAGGGTGAAAGTGAAGCAGGCCTAACTCCATTTTGTTGTAACTCTTATTCCTGAGAATCAGTGGGGAGGCAAAACAGGCCTGACTCTATTCTGCTGTTTTGTTACATTTTATTGCTTAAAGAAACTGATTCCCATTGCCTCCCCTGCCCCCTGCATGGTATTTTCAGCCTACCTGGTTAGAACTGTTAGAATTATTAGTCTCATGTAAAATGTCACTACCGTCGTGAGAACAACAACCCTCACGATTGTGTTAAGGTGGTCTTCATACCATCCATATATGATATTGAAATGTTACAAGCACAAGCTTGACTCCATTTTATATTTACTCCCTTTTACTTTCAAAACTAGTTCCTCTCATTTGTTCTCCCGTCCTCAAACTGTAAATGCATTTGCTTGTGATTGTGGCCCTAGTGATTATAGCTTTTTATAATCATGCCCTTTATGACCCTTACCTGTAAGTTCCCCTCCCTACATTTACCCCCCTAGGACATTGTGGTTTGTACCTATTTTGTAAGGAAGAAATGTTATGGGGCAAGATAAGGACCATGGACTCAAATTAGAATTTCAAGAAGGAATCTTTTATTAACTGTGGGGTTGTCTCAGCAAAATCTAAAGCAGACTAAGTGAGAGAGCACTTAGGGGTCTGAGTTGGGGTTTTTCTAGACTAAAAGTTGGCAACAAGCCAAACAGGTGGTCTGAAAGTTAGCAATTAGAAGCAAAAAGAAAATTGGTGAAAGAAGCAGAAAGCAAGCACGGGGTCACAATGACCCCCTTTTACAGAAGCAGTTTAGTGGATTAGCCAGTAGGTAACATAAAGGGCAGTTAGATAACAATAAGGGAACAATGCAGATCTAGCAACTAATGGATAAGTAAAACAGTTTGTCACAGCACTTAGCTCACTAACTCTCGTGATAACAGTTCAGTGCCCATCCATTCTTATCTTGTCCTGTTCTGGCCTGATCTGGACTGATTTAAGTGTAATGGTACTTGGAATCATTTCATTTACTTTTTCCCCTTCCTCCTACGTGAAGTGGTGGTGTGAGGCCATTGTGAGGCTGCCAGCATCCATCTTATGGGGGTGATGAGGCAGCTGGCACCCATGAGGCTGCTGGCAGCCATTTCATTCCCTCCTTCTGATTTCAGGGAATCAAATCATTGTTCCATTCTTATCTTAATGGTTATATTCATAGTGTGCTCATAATACTATGAGTTTCACTACCTGTATTCTTTTTGAACATAAGAAGTAAGAGCATTAGCTTGGCGCCTGTGGCTCAATCAGCTAAGGCGCCAGCCACGTACACCTAAGGTGGCGGGTTCAAATCCCCAGTCCGGGCCTGCCAAACAACAATGATGGCTGCAACCAAAAAAAATGGCCGGGAGCTGTGGCGGGCACCTGTGGTCCCAGCTACTTGGGAGGCTGAGGCAGGAGAATCGTTTGAGCCCAGGAGTTGGAGGTTGCTATGAGCTGTGATGCCATGGCACTCTACCCAGGGGGATAGCTTGAGGCTCCATCTCAAAAAAAAAAAAAAA
>CAUYQV010096680.1:0-24777 GCA_963574575.1 Galagoides demidoff
TTTTAATTATAAATACTTTTTCCCATTCTGTGGCTAAGATTTTTGTAAAAATAAAGGCTTTATTTTATTTCTCCAGTTTTTTAGTCGAGTAAAATGGGAGATGGTTTCCTTATTACTCCATATGGATAAAAGCCATCTGTACTTGCCCTTTATACAAAGCCTTCTCCTTTAAAGCTAAGATTTTTCTTTTCCCATTCTCGCGTTCCCCATCCTCTTAATTCTGATTTTTTAGAACTTTGAATAACGTCTCTGACTGTTCAGGTCTCAGCATGAAAGTCTCATGTCCTGGAAAACTTTCCCAAATCCTATGAAGTTCTGTAGGTACTTTTTAAATGTGCTTTTGTGGCTTTGTATCATCTCCATGTTTTCATTGCCTTCCACATTTGAAGCTTTGTCAGGTACAGAGACAGTGGCTTATTTTGTTCATTGCCATATCCCTAGAGGCTGGTATAAAGTCTGGCAAAGACTTGGTGTCCAAAAAGCTCTTGAATGAATGAATAATTATTTAGACTGTCAGTAAGGCATTTATTACCTATAATCTTTCTGACCACAGATGAGTTTTTACTCTTATTTTTAAATTTATGAAAAGCAATCACGCTATATTCTTAATAAAATTTAAAATACAAGCAGCAATACATTTTAGTCTTGCAGTCTTCTAGAAGGTGGGTATTACTCTTGTGTATAAATATTCAGCATATCATAAAACCACCCCAACAGTCATAATTCGGTCAAGCTTTCAGTTTTGTTTTTGAAACTAGCTTGTTCTATAAGTTTTTTTTTTTTTTTTGAGACGGAGCCTCAAGCTATCCCCCTGGGTAGAGTGCCATGGCATCACAACTCATAGCAACCTCCAACTCCTGGGCTTAAGCGAGTCTCCTGCCTCAGCCTCCCAAGTAGCTGGGACCACAGGCGCCCACCACAACGCCCAGCCATTTTTTGGTTGCAGCCGTCATTGTTGTTTAGCAGGCCTGGGCTGGGGATTCGAACCCGCCACCTTAGGTGTATGTGGCTGGCGCCTTTGCCGCTTGAGCCACAGGTGCCGAGCCTGTAAGTTTTCTTTAATTATTGAAGAGGCAAAAAAAGTTTCTTACAACATTTTGTTCTGATCATTTATAGGTGAACCATGGAGTTCAACGATGATCCTGAGATTAAAGTTTTGGGGGGCAGTTCTTGTTGTTTTTGACAGATTTTTAATGCTTGCTTTAGAAATTTTCTGATGTGTGTGTATATATATCTTTTCTTCCAAGATTGAAGAATGAAAAGGCCTTGCGTCTTAACCTTATTGGTAAGTGGGTTTACTTATTGAAATTCTGCTAAAGTATATGAATTTCTGCCCTCTATCTATTTTTATTTTTATCTTTCTAATGGAGTACTGTGAATTTCTTGCCAAACTAAATTAAAATGAAACTAGAATAAACGGTGTTAATGATTTCTAGCTCGATTTTCCAGAAATTGTTTACTTTATACCTACCTACCCATCTACACACATGCATCCAGCTTTTTATCTATCTGTCTATAAAGTTAGTTTAAAGTTACAAACTTATAAGTTTAATTCTAACTTCCTGTCTGTGAGCATTAGGAAAGATTATAGCTTCAGTATTGTGGAGACAATTCATATTTAATGATATAGATACCTGTAATTTTAACTTTTATCTCAGCGTTGAAATCTCTTGGGTTCAAATTTATTGTTAAGTTTTTACTGATGAGTCTTTTTTATTTTTTTTTAATTGAGACAGAGTCTCACTTTGTTGCCCTCAGTAGAGTGCCATGGTACCACAGCTCATAGCAACCTCCAGCTCTTGGGCTTAAGTGATTCTTTTGCCTCAGCCTCCTGAGTAGCTGGGACTACAGGAACCTGCCACAATGCCCAGTTATTTTTTTGTTTTTAGCAGGCCGGGGCTGGGTTCGAATCCACCAGCCCTGGTGCATGTGGCCAGCGCCCTACCCACTGAGCTATGGGCACCACCCTATTGACAAGTTGTAAGATTTTAAAATACCATTAGGCTTTATTGTTCAAATTAATTTGAACCCTCATTTCTAATGCTTCATCAGGTAATAGGGAAGTATTTTAAATGAGATTATCAGTATTCTGGGAATGGCTATTTTTTATCTATAATATTGAGATATTTAACTGAAAGTGACCCTGGTGGTCAGATTTACTTGTAAGAATAGCCTGTATTGGCTCTTGGATAGTATCTGTGAGTCACTCTTTTCACACTATCTAGCAGCTCTGTGTGTATAAAGTCCTCACTAACTTTTCACTCTTTTCACACTATCTAGCAGCTCTGTGTGTATAAAGTCCTCACTAACTTTGGGGCCCTGCACAGTTTACTTAGTTTTTTTCATCTGTAAAGGGGAATATAATAGTGCACATTTTCATAGGAGTATAAAGCTGTTTTTATAGTGTTTGTGGCTTTTTAAATGTTCAACACATATAATTTTTCATCATTTATATTTTATTATTTTAGATAAATTATGTCCTTTGCTTTTTAAATACTTAGAACTTCATGTTCTATTATAGTATTCTTTTTTCTTTTTTTTTACATCTATATTGGCTGAGAAATTTATACAAAAGAACATCTCTCTCAATTCTGTCTCATTTCTAAATTAAGATGTAATAGTTTAATTTCTGATAGACTGTTTAATTAGCTTTGAGCCCATGTAAGACTTTATATTTAACATTGAAATAAATTTTGGTTCTGTTTTAAACACATCGATGTTGAGATTATAATAAACACCTCTCTGCTCAACTGATGGCTTATAGTGCTAAACTGTTTTGATACTTCTTATTCATAGGTGAAAAACTTCAGTGGTTTCAAAATCATCTTGATCCCCAAAAAGTGAGATATTCAAAGAAAGATGCTTGTGAATTAATTGAAAGGTAAACCCTGGGTGAAATTATGAACAGAGTCAGAAAAGGTAATTCTCCAACCTGGTTCTTTAAGAGATTTGCAGAGGAGCAAATGGGCTCAGTTATCAGAAAGACTTTAGACTTATATCCTGGCACAGCCACTTCAGTAGGTTTGTAACTTTTCTGAGCCTCAGAGTATTAACCCACTTTCTTTGGATCAGGAAAGACTTCCTAGAGAAATATCCAAACTTTGGATATTGGCACATGAAAGATGAGGATTAGCAGATCCAGGTAAGATCATTTGAAACGTATCTAGTCAGAGGAATATTTAAAAGTCCCTAACAGGAGAGCAAAGAGAACATACCTAATAATGTGCCAGACATTTAATGTAACTGAAATAACAAGTTCAGGAAAGAAAGTATAGCAGGTACAGCGAGTGACAACCAGTCCCTAAAAGACCTCAGCTATCACTCTCAGAGTTTGGACCTTATCTAAGGAGATTAGGAACCATAGGAAGCTTTTATAGCAAGCTCCTGAGATGATCATATTTACAGTTTAGAAAGGTCACGGTTGTGAGAATGAGGAAATGTTCTGAGGAGACATGGCTCTGGCCAGGAGACCACTGAGAGGCTGGTGTTGAAATCCAGGCAGGAGGTGATGGTGGCCTCTGCTGGGTTGGATTTAGTGTGGTGAAGAGAGAAGAACAGTTCTAGAGATACTGAGAAGGCAGAGGTCTCTGTCTAGTGCAAGTTTAGGTGGGGAGTGAAGGAGGGAGAGGAGGCCAGGAGTGTGCCTAATTCCTCACTTGGGCAACTGGATGACTGGTCCTGTTTCCTGAGATGGGGACCCTGAGGGATAGAGTAATTTGATGGGGGAGGTTGGGGACAGGGTGGTGACAGATTTGGTTTTGGTGGGCTGAGGATGAAGCTGCTAAATGTCTAAATGGAGATAGATGTCCAGTAAGTGGCTGGACATGAGGGTTTGTGGTTCAGCAGACTCTTGGTCGCAGGCTGTGATTTAGTTGGTGAAATTGAGGAAGTGGAACAGTTATACAGAGGAGGGTGCAGAGTTTTGAGGACCCAAAACATAAACATTAAAGAACAGGTGAAGACTGGGGATTAGATTTCCATGAATTTATCTAAGCCAAATAGCTGAGACTTTGCAACTCATTGTTTTCTTATTTTTCAGGTATTTAAATCGATTCAGCAATGAGCTGGAGCAGATCGAGTTACATAACAGCATCAAAGACAGGCAGGGAAGGCGGCACTGCTCCCGGGAGACAGTTATCAAGCAGACGATGGAGCGTGAGCGGCAGCAGTATGAAGGTTATGGCCTTGGTGTGTTCTCCATGATTTTTTTTTTCTTTCTATGTATTTAAAAATACATAGTATCATATTTGTAATTCATTTCAAAGGTTTTATTTTATTTGTTCTGTTAATTTAGTTTGATTTCTAACTTTGATTTCTTTTTCTGAGTGTTTAGAGTACTTTTGGATTCATTTTTTTCCCTGTGCATTCCCAACAAAGCTATCATTGTGACAATGATGTTGTGCCTTTCTATTGTGATAGTAATTGTCAACCTACTACCACCTTTGTAGTTTAGGCCACCATCTTCTCAGTTGTGCCTTTATAATAGCCTCTCAGTTGCTCTGTGCCTTGAGTCTTCCCCCTTAACTTCACTTCAACATGTAGTAGCCACATGGAGTTCAACATGTACTGCCACATTAACTGGCAGTAATTAACAGAGCACATCCATGGCAAGCATTTGCTGATGGAGCCAGTGCTGGTACCCAGATCCACTGTTCTTACAAGTCTGCCCAGAATCAAGGTGTCTCATGAATGGACTCCAACTAGTTTACAGGTATCTGGGATCCTATGAGGAGGTTGTCACCAAATTTTGTTTTGATAAGCTGAGAAGACGGACATGACCACCTACCTATCTTCTATTTCCTGGTGGTATAACTATTTTTCACTCAATTTATCAAAATTCTTTTTAAAAAACTTTTGTATTTAATTTACATGTTTTAATACCTGGCCCTTTACAGTTTTTATTTTCTGAAACTATTGTAAAAGTCAGTAGGCAGCGTATCAGGTTTGTTTGTTTATCTTCATTACTTGAGACTAAATATTGTCTTGCATTGGTTAGACTTTTTGCCAGTTTCAGTTGTTGTTGTACATGCCTCTTATGTTTGACCAATTTAAGTGTGATCATGTGTATTAGTTTATGATGAACTTTCTAATCATGGTAAGGAACTGCCATACACAGTTTTTATTAAAAATGGGTTTAAATTGTATTGAACTTTATTGAGTACAGATTGATCATAGTATTAATTTTTTTCACATTTTGAATAATGTGCTTTTTTAACATTAAATAATCCATGCTTTCCTCAGGTAATTCTACTTGCCAAGGTAAAGTATGTGTTTGAAAAAATTGTTATTTTTACCAAGAAAATACAATAACACAATCTGGCATGTTATTTGAAGAGCTTAATAGTTAGATTTTGCTGGTTACTTTTTTTTTTTTTTTTTGAGACAGAGTTTCACTGTATGGCCCTAGTAGAGTGTTGTGGCGTCCCAGTTCATAGCAACCTCAGCCTTTTGGGCTTAAGCATTCTCATGCCTCAGCCTCCCGAATAGCTGCGACTATAGTACCCGCCACAACGCCCGGCTATTTTTTTGTTGTAGTTGTCATTGCTGTTTGGCAGGCCCAGGCCGGGTTTGAACCTACCAGCCCTAGTGTATGTGACCAGTGCTCTAGCTGCTGAGCTACAGGTGTTGAGCCTGCTGGTTACTTTTTACAATTAAAAAGGACAGCATTTATTTTGTAATAAATTTTATTTCACAGATTCTATGTTAGAATTTATTATTTATTAACCTTTTTCTTAATTCTTCTTAAACTAAGCCCTTTATGAGCTTGCCCAACTAATACCAAATGCTTTAAAATTCTGTTTTCTTTTGGCTATTCTTGCTGTCAGTTATTATTATATCTGAAATAATAAATGAAGAAACTATAAAATTGTTAGACCATTGCCTAACAGATACAAATTATTTTCTTTTCCAGAAATTCCAGACATTCTGGATGTGAGTAATCTGAGAACTTTGAGGTGAGGCCATCTCTTTTATTGTTTCCTTGTAGTCGTGTGTAAAATACCTGAGGCATGAACCTTCTTCTGAGTCCAGACATTAGAAAATAGAAAACTACAGGAAAATCAGAGGTTTCTTCTTCTAACCTTTTCTCTTATATCAGACCTGAATTTTCTAAAGTTTTGTCTATTCAGCATACCTAATAAAGACTGAAATGCTAATGACGTGGTATACTTTTGTTTTTCAGAATAGTCAAAGTACTTTAGTATAATATTCTAGAGAACTTGATCTCACTTTTCTTCCCTAGTTCTTTTTTTTTTTTTTTTTTTTTTAAAGACAGAGCCTTACTTTGTCACCCTTGGTAGAGTGCTGTGGCATCATAGCTCACAGCAACCTCAAACTCCTGGGCTCAAGTGATCCTCTTGCCTCAGTTTTTCCTATTTTTAGTAGAGAAGGGGTCTTGCTATTGCTCAGGCAAGCAATCCACCCACCTTAGCCTCCCGGGGTGTTGGGATTACAGGCATAAGGCACCGCACCAGGTGCCTAGATCTTATTTTTGTTAACAGTAATAGACTTGCCAGCTCAGAGCCATACCCTCAAACTATTGTGGAGCACCCTCTTTTGGAAGGAATATTGTTAATGGGAAGTGGTATCAGGGAAAGGAACTGTGTGGTCCAGGGGTCTTTCTAATTATACTGGGGTATCTGACCAGGGAGACCACTGAGTGGGACTTCAGTTTTTTAGTTTTCAAACACACGTTCTGTTTTATTAATTGTTTTGGTCTTAACTAGACCACATTGGTGGGTCTGAAATTCAAGTTAATTGAGATTAGATAAAGTTAACCCAGTCATCTTCTATACTTCTGATTTCATAGAAACTAAAGCTCTAATAGCTCTAGTTAGCTCTAATAGAATTCATCTGCCATATTTAAAAAGCAGTTTATTGGCTCATGTTTAGCATGTACTTAATAATTTAAATACGTGGAGTTTAAGATTCTTTTTGTACCCTAAATAAAGTGTTGCTTCTAGAGTTATTAATTGTCATAGAAAATGCAGAGGTTGAAAAACTGAAAATTTTCCATTGTAAGAATAAAAGTTGCTTGATTACTGAAATGTAATTATCATGTGCCACTGTGTGTGCAGAGGATAACCTTTTGTATATTTTGGAGATTTGCTGGGTATAACATAGTTCTAGCTTTAGAGATTCCTGATCCATATAGCCTATGAGGGGAGATGCTCAGTTAGGGAAGGTAAAAGAATCTAACAGAGCTTCCTTTCCTAGGATTTTCCTGTTT
Organism: Galagoides demidoff; assembly: GCA_963574575.1. Classification (NCBI taxonomy): domain Eukaryota; kingdom Metazoa; phylum Chordata; class Mammalia; order Primates; family Galagidae; genus Galagoides; species Galagoides demidoff. Next base: position 7,229 of record CAUYQV010096680.1, read on the forward strand.
TGCTTTTGTGGTTTTTAATTTGTGAGATTTTGCTACTGAAGCTTAATGAGAAACTGTAATAGGTTTGGAAAAAGAAGCCTCAGTCCTTGTGATGTTGGTTTTTCCCCTGGGGAACTTACATTTCTAGTGTGTTTGAATCTGCTATAAACTTGCAGCTTTCTTCCACTTTCACATTTTAAAATATTAACTCTCTTTTGCTTTCCTACCTCAAATCCTACCAATACTCCATACTCTTTCCTTTTTCCAGGGAATGGAATTTTGATCTAAAGAAACTGCCAAACATTAAAATGAGAAAAATTTGTGCTAATGATGCACTTCCCAAGAAATGTGAGAGAAAAACTGTTATAACTGCAGGCGAAGATTTGGGGGATCTGGAAATAAAAGATGAATCAAGCGACTCTGATGAGGAAATGACTGCAGTGGACTAATTGCCTTGACTTGAATTGAAAATAGATAATTTGAGACTTTCAACTTATACTCATTGATTATTTATTATACATGCTTGTCCAGATACAAGAGTTTGCTATTTAACTCATTCTCTGACTTGATGAGAGTCCCATTTGCAGTTTCAAAAATGGTGTTAGGATTTTTATTTAAAAATGAAGTTGTTGGGGTGGCGCCTGTGGCTCAAAGGAGTCGGGCGTTGGCCCCATATGCCAGAGGTGGCAGGTTCAAACCCAGCCCTGGCCAAAAACTGCAAAAAAAAAAAAAAGAAGAAGAAGATTGCTTTTCATTTATATTAAATTGCTAACTTATAAGTGATTTCCAAAAACTATTTAATCTGAATTTTGGGAGGGGGGAGCACTATGAGGACAAAAAATGTTTTAATTTTTTTCCTCATGTGCATTTAGGATTATGTAATCTGACATTTGGGGAAATGGACAGTAACCTGTTATCTGAAAGTTTCCTGTGGATCCTTCTTGAGCAATGATGATAACAAAATAGTCTTTCAGTAATTATGTCACAGTGATTCTCCTCTTAAACATTAAGCCTATTTTCTTTTATTATAAAATAAAGGAAATTATATACTTTGGAATTTGTATACACTGATGGATTATTATACACTATTACTTTCTGAGCCAGAGTTAAATGGTAAGAAAGTGAACAGTGATATTGTTATATTGATCTCTTTCACTTAATCTGTTACATTTTGACAAAGGGATAAATAATTTCGGGTTAACTCCTTTTGATTGTATATTATTTTCTGCTTTCTTATTGTGCAAAGTGATGCGTTTTATTTGTGAAGATAGAACTAAAGATTAGAGAATCAATGTATTTAATTGTGTTATATTTTTCTTCCAAGAGATAGGTTGACATTTACTGCAATATTTTGAGTATCATGAAAAATATAGACATTGTAGAATTGTGTTCTTTGCAGAACTTGTTAAATGCAAGTATCCTTTAGTCTCTTTTTTAAAGGATACAATGCAAGTCAGTTTTGAGAATTTTCAAGAAAACAGTAATGTATGAGATTTACCAGATATAATTACATCTTGTTAACAGCTTACTTAAAATGTACTATTTTATTTTTGAAAATTAAAAATTAAATTTCTTTCCATAATTTTACTTCTTAGAGTTCTAGTCATTTCATTTCAGTGATATGCCTAATGCTGATCGGCTTCAGTGATCTGTGTACAATATGGTTTGTGATGACATGATTCAGTTAGGATCTCTTTAGGCACTGGGGAGTTTCTTTCTCTCTTTCTTGTTTATAGTTAGTCTTAAAATGGCTGTAAAAACTGAGTAATAGTAAAGAGAATAAGAACTGGTTTTTCTGGACTGATACTTAAAAGCCTGTACTATAACATGTATAACTTGTGAAAATGACCGACTGTCCTTCCCCCTGACATTTATTCCTAGTTTCCCCTGTGCTGTCAAAGCAAAAAGTATAACAAGTCACACTGTTGGGAACCAGAACAGATAAATACTTGTTGAATGAATGGATTTATTTTATTCTTTAGTGCCATAATAATCAAAGTCATGTTACTCCTAGGTAGACCAAAGTAGCTGAAGAGAGAACTTGGCTATGGAGTAGATGTTTTATAATTACACCCTTAATCTTCATCTGGGCTCCCTTCTTCTAGCCCACTTTTTAATGAGTAGCATATTTTTGTAAGATAGTTTCTGTAGTCCATGATTGTTGAACAAAGTAAAGGAAAGTTAGAGTTTTGGTACTTCTGTTAAACTACAGTAACTGTATTAAGTGTTGCAGGCCAAACGTAGTTTCTGTGCATTTGTGTGTGTGTGGGGGGGCTGTATTTTACCACCCCTTAAAAATGTAAAAACCATTCTTAGTCCACAGCTATACAAAGTAGTCCCCAGGGGGCAGGATTGACTTGCGTCATAGTTTGCTGACCCCTGGTATAAACCAGTAGACGTTGGTTAATGATACATTGCTAAGTAACTGATGTCTGGTCTTTCTTACTAATTTTCTGATTGCTTCCTTGCCTTTCTGACAGGTATCCCTTAAGGATGCTGTTCACCTCGATTAGAAGCCTTTTCTGCTTTTCCATCCCATGTGCTTCAGGGACAGGTGCATAGGTGTCCTATTTCTATTGCTGCTTCTGAATAATTTCTCCCTTAGGCCTTGAAGTTCTATCTCCTTTTCTTTATTAGCTTACCTCTCACAGGGACGTTCTGCCCATTCATTGAATACTTTAGCTGGTGGTTTAGATTTCTCTGTAGCAGTCACTCTAAGGTGGATAACAAACAGAGCACAATGACATTTAAATTTCCCAGCCTCTGTCTCCTTCCCATCACAGGCCTCCCAGTGGTCACCTGGATCCTTAGCAGCAGAAACTTTCTGTAGATTTGATTTTGAGAATTCCATTCTCCATCCACGACCTGCTGTCTATCTCCTTTGCTGAGGTTTTATACTTTGACTTCACTCATTATGCATCATCATCTGTCTCCCGTCCTCACACTGTGTCTTGTTCAGCTCAGCTTTGGACTCGCAGTTGCTTGCTTGCGTATGTCCCCACTTCCTTTGCCGCTGCTGTAGTTGTTGCCTGTTTCCTTCACGCCCTTTCCCAAGCAGCTCCATGTTGCTGACGAGCACACAGATGGTTTCTGTCCACATTAGCAGCTCTGAAGTGCAGTCCCAGTACCGTTCAGCAGTCTCACTGTGCTTCCCTGTTAGGTTTGTTTCTAACTTTCAGATAATTATTTTACTGCTTTTTCATATTTTCTGGTTTGACTTGGATAGTAGCCTCCTCAATGTTCAACTGTTGGCTTTTTAGACATTTTTCAGAATTTTCATTCTCTTCATTTTTTATTTCAGAAAATAAAAACGCATTTGATTTTGATTTAATGAATAAAATATCATTTTCTCCTTTCACAGGTGAATGTGATGGTTCCCACTCCCTATTGTCTTCTCGGTAACTGTGATTCTCCCCTCAATTTCTCACCTACTTTCTCAAGTCAGAAATCTGCCTATAAACTCTTCTTGATCCTTCACGTTCTCTCTTCCATGGCCTCCCCCGGACTAATTAACGAGTATTTCTGGATCTGCTTCCACAATGAAAGTCGCAACCTTCCATATTGAACTATCTCGACTTTCCACCCTTCCCTGAGCGCCATGTCTTGCCCGTCCTGGGTACTGGCCTTCCTGCCACCCTTCTCGCTCCTCTTGCCAATACCCAGATAACCTTCTGTGTATCCACTTAGTCCATTTTGCTACAGCTGACCTGAGCCTTGGAAGAGTGTTTTGTGATCTTCCTGGAACATGAAGGTATGAAGGATGCCATTTTCCTCCACCTCTTTCAGGGAGGGTACAGTGAGTTTGTCATTACCTCCCGGGTTCTGCTGAATTAGGAGACTGCACCTCAAGTCCCTTTAGGCCAGGGCATAGCTACCATACTTAGATGCAACATGGAGTTGGCATCTCTGGGACAGGGGGTCCTACCCCTACTGTGTGGCATTATGTCATCTGGCCCCTTTTATGCTGCTGTGGGACAAGACATACGGGGAGGCAGAACCTTTATATTTGTTGTCTATGTGAATATAGTTGGCCCTTCATATCCAAGGGTTCCATGTACTTGAATTCAGCCAAACATAGATGGAAAATACTTAGAAAGAAAGCTGCACTTGTACTTTCTTGTCTAGACAATATAGTCTGTAGCACTTACAGTGTGTTAGGTATTGTAAGTAAAGTAGAGATGATTTAAAGTGTATGCGAGGGTATGTCTAGGTTATAAGCTAATATTATGCCATTTTATATTGGGGACTTGGGCATCAGTGGATTTGGGTATCCACGGGAGGTCTTGGAATGAACCCCCCATGGACACCTGTCACCTGGAGGCATGACTGTAATGCCTGATTCTAAGAGGGCTTACTTCTTGACTGGCTGAATCTGAGCCTCATTCGACATTTTCTATTCAGGCCTTTGTTGTCAGCCTGCATTGCCATACCCCTGAATTTTTGTGAGGAGACCCATTGTTCATTCTCTCATCCTTAGGTCTGAGCTTAAAAGTCACTTCTTTAAAATATCTCCACCCTTACACCCTGGCTGCTCCTGGTAATCTCTCTAACAGTGTCTAGGATCACTAATGGAATGCAGAATGATAGTGATTAGTGATCTAGGAGTGTTTACTATACTTTTGGGGGGTGGAGGAAAGTAATAAGTTCAGATAATTCAATTTGGGCAGAAAAATGAGCTCATATAATTAGCAGACTAGTAGCAAAACCTGTAAGTACCCTAGGTGAGGCATCTAGGGTGCCACTAGGCCACCCTAATTTTATTTGCTATCACCAAATCTCTTAGAAATAGATTCCACTGTTTTTCTTTTAATGTTTATTATCCATGCAATTCATTCTCTGATTCCACTCACCTCAGAGTAGAAAAATGCTGTTATGTTATTATTTTTCTATATACAGGCCTTATCAAGAAAATCTTTTTTAAGAATACATGGTGATTTTTCTTAAACTTTTAAAATAGGTTTTGAAAGTACGTATATTGTTTTCATTGGTTTCTTTCTGTAACACATCTTACTATTTGCAATGGTCACAGGTTAGTCTGTGGATGTTTGCATTAAAATATAGTCAGACCTTTGTAAAATCTTAAATCAAAACGTCAAGTGTGTTTGAATGTTTCTCATACAAATCTGCAGAAATCTCAGTCTGTTAGGCAAAAAGTATAGAAACCACAGCCAAGGTTTGGGTCACTGATTTAATAAACAAAGTCTTTCACAGGTAATTTTTTCTTAATTTGTCTTAGCACACATTATTCACAAAACAGTAAATCGTTAATGCAAGAGAATTCGGTAAAACCAAAGAAGTACAAATGTCCAATTTCAAAAATTGCACACAGTTAAATAATTTTTCCCTCTTTGTTTTAATGCAGTATTCAATTTCAAAATGGGCTTTTCTTCAATGTAGAGGAAACACTGCAGCCCAAAATAACAGTACTTCCTTTCTCTGTACTGATATGTAAAATAGCACCTTTGGGCTGATCTAAAGAAAGAAAAAAGGTTTTCATCTTTCTTAATTAACGTATTATATAACAATTATAATGATGATGATGATAACTTTTAAAAACTCTACTTTGTTCTAAAATACTCATTTTCAAGGCAAGGAAGGGTAAACTAGGTGGGACAGATGGAATAATCTTTCCACTTCAGAGACAAGACCCTTATCATTTCTCTTAATGATGTCATTGCTCTAATGAGCTAACTTTTCCGCCAAGGAATAGATGTTTTAAAGGCTACCTACCCGATGACCTTCTGTAAAACAAGGTAAAATACACCTATGAGGCCATCTCTATGGGACTTATGTTAAGAGCAGCTCAGCAGGCAGTTGAATGCTGAGGCATTCCCAAAGACTTCACTCTGTACAGGTATCTCTTTCCTTCGCTGTGTGTATTGCTGTGTCCCAGGTTGTTGGGATCACTTGTTTTTCATTCTTGTTTTGTTGTGTACATAAGCTTAATTGCCCTTTGGGCTCAAAGTGGAATTTCATTCTTTTAACCTCTAATCCAATGCAATAAAACAGGCAGTTCTTTAGTTAAAAAATTAATAGCATTAATACCTGTGGTTTATGGTATTGATAGTATCACAGATTCATGATTATTAAGAAGCCAAAGTTTTGAACAGAACTGTAAGTTCATTCTTCCATTTTCATCCTTTTGTTTCAATTCCATTTTTATTTCTTACATGAGCAGGTAAACATGTCTCAAAATATTGCCCTTCCAGAGATCAGTTTTGCTTTTAAGGGGTACGTCTATCCAGTCCACAAAAAGCACTATTTCAAAGCTGAATGTATTCATTGTTTGAAAAGGCAAATACTCCATTGCCACACAGATGTAAAAAGAAAATAATCAACATTGGGTTTTAAATGCATGTAGTTATTTGACGTTTGAACCATAAACATCCATTATTGGAAAGCTTTTTAAAGACTGAAATTGAGAATTTCAGGGTTTAAAAGGTCAGAAGAACAGCAAAATAAAATGTTGACTTTTCACCTACTAGGGAGCTGTATTATTTTTTTCATTTCAATAACATCAAAGCCCACTAATGTTAATTTGGAAAATTTAGAGGTAGTTTTAAAACCCCATGCCATCTTTTGTTTTTAATATAGCAATGCTTATCTTTGCTTTCCATTTTAGAAATGTTTTCTTGGTGTTAAGTGTAGCTCTTAATAAATGAGGCTTTATTTTAGCCAATCATCTCCAACTGTGACCTAAGCTCTGCACTTAACCTATCTTGCTTAGTTTTGTATAGAATTGAAACAGTATTTTCCACAGTAATTAAGGTAAATCATCCCTTTTACTTCCAGAGCAAACAGAAGAGAAATTGCCATTTCTTTGCTGCTGACTAGATTCCGTCCCCCCCAGGAATATTTGTAAACAGCACATTGCCCATTGGGAAACCAAGGGAAAATGGATTAATAAAAAGCTTAGAAAACAGGAAAATGGTGGCAAGGTTAATCTCTTGGGTGTGGTGTCATGTTTAAATCACCCAAAGCTTTATTATCCATAAATGTGTTTATCTTAAATCTTTAAAACAGAAATTTAAAAGGAATTTAATACAAAGTATGGTTTGTTTAAGGTTCATACATTTTTTAACACCATGTCTGTCTTTGTACAGAATTTTTGGTTCAGTTTAGTTACCTCAGCCTTGTTTTCTTTATGCTTTCAACAAGTTTTAAGAAAGATGAACTTTAAACCTTTTGTTTCCTGAATGAATACCTTAACATTTTTCTTGCGTATATACATGAATACACACACACACACACACACACACACACAATTTGACATTGTTTACCTTTTCTTTACTTCTGGGATTGGGACTATTTGAACTCATGGTCAGCCACTACTAATACACCATCTTTCTCTTCATTAAAAGTTATTTGTTTGCCTTTTTTCCTTTTTCCTATGATAATCTGTGAAGAGCAAGCACACTGATAATTACAAAGTGCATCGATGTGGTACCCAGATTTGTGCAACACAGTACCCATGCTTTGGTTCTTACGGCCATCGCTGCCTTCTCACATTACTAAATATAACAGCTCACAAAAAGAAGTCACCTGTTGTATGTAGGACATCTTGCTTTGACAGGCTACTAGGTCTGTCCTCATTAATCTACTTCACTGCGAGATCATTCACACTTTAGTTTTACATGAATATGCAAGGAGCACAATGACCATTTGTCAAACCTAAACAATATATTAACATAGAATCTGTTGAATATTTTTGCTTCCCAACTGAACAAGAGAAATCCTGTCAGCTTTTTAAAATGTGTAGATTCTTGGTCATAAAATACTTAGCTGTTAAGTTGACCACTCATGTAGATTTAAAAAAAAAAAAAAACCTTATGCTTTTTTTTTAATAACAAAAAATACTTAATTTTTATTTCCCTATCATAATGCTTCATAGTAGCAAACAAGTTAATTTCACAACTTTGCTACAGGCTGATTGCTTTATCTTTCTATGCTTAACCCTTTAGAGAAATCCCTTTAAAGAAACATGAACTACATCTAACTTCAAACCAGGACACTTAAGATGATTTAGTGCTTTGTAAAATCATAACTTTTGTGGGGCTTTAAATTAGCTGCTGTTTTAATATATTCAGCTGTTAAATGAAGCAAAGGCTTAGTCTCTAATTTGGGGACTGTGCTATCCAATAAAATTAATTCAAATGGAGGCGTGGAGTAAAACACACTGAATTTTGGATATTGAAAACTTGGTTCAAAAAAAAAGATGTAAACTACCTATCTATCTTAATAATTTTTTGTATTGATGATATGTTGAAATAAATTATTTATAGTGTTAAATAAACAATATCAAAATTAATTTCACCTTTCATTTTTGCTTTTCTAATGGGGCTACCAGGAAATTAAAAATTTACATATGTGGCCCACATTTGTGGCTCAGGTTGGACTGCACTATGGTAAGGGGCCAGATGAAAACAGAGGACCTGACAGCCGATTTCTGTGGATAGTTAACAGAGCTACTTCAACCCAAAAGTTCTCTGAACATTTTTCGTTCATGATTCAAATGATCCCAAGTATTAATGTCTTCAAACGTGTATTGCATATGTTTTAGAGACATGCATCTGTCAAAATAACCGGACTCCACTGTAGCCATAAAAATCGGTTAGCTGTCCGAGTATATCAAAATATGCATCCTCCAACTTTGCTTCCCATGTGACTTAAAGATAATGCAGACAATTTCAGGCTTAAAACCAAATATGTTTGTTATTTCCAGATGAGATAGGTAACATTACAAGGCCCTAGAAGAAAAACACATTGTAATTCAAGTCTGTAATCTTGAACTTCTCCCCTGCTACTGTGAAGAGTATCACAGGTCCAGTTCATTTTTACCATTGCCTAAAAGCCATCGCTCCAGTGGTTAATTGTCACACCTCCATATCACACTTCAGGCTGTACTTTATAGGATCCTGGCGTGTTCTCCTTTCCTTTTTGAGCAAAGTGAGGGAAAAATGCTTTGGGAGGAGAAAGGAGGAGCTAAAGGAAGTGAATAATTCAAGATCACTTCTGTCCTGTGTAGTGGCTGAGGGCTAGAAAGATGAAACTCCCAGCTGGTTCCATCAGACTGATACAACTTCAGGGGGGCCGCCCTCCGCAGATGGCAGTGAGCTTGGACCTGTTTGTGATACGGGCACTACCACGGCGTCCTTGATGTCTGTGTTCATGTTGCACGAGAAGTTCTTCTCCAGTTTTTTGGCAGTGTCTGGGCAATTTTGTACAAATATCACACGGTTGTAGGCCTTCAACCTGCGCCACAACTGAACGTAGACTTTGCACTGTACGTACATGAAGACGAGACCTCCTGTGAAGCCAATGGCCACCACAACCAGTTTTGTCCAAAATGGCCATTCAAGGACACCTTTGAAATAAAAAGGGGAGAATGTTAGAAAGTTATTGGTGGATTTGCTCATCTTTTTCCTACGGCCCCTTGCATACCTGCCTGCTGAGTTATGTTGATAAGGAATATATTGCTATAACAAGTACAAGTTTTAACCAGAATCGGCTTAATGCCCTTCAAATATTCTAAATGTATTGTTAAAATTGTATATGAGTAAATTTTCCCCCCCGGCCACTGTAATGATCTCATCTCTCCTACCATCAAGAACATTCTGTAAGTATCACAGTCTACATTAGACTTTGGCATTTAGAAACTCTAACATTTGTCCCAAACAGCTAAGTCTTTAAGGAAGGATGGTGAACCTACTGAGTGTGAGAATCAGAATTTAAAATACTTTTCAGAAGATGAAATCGTGGGTACATGTATGGGCTGTTACATTTAGGTCTTCCTCTTCACCCTCATTCCTTTTTGAAATTAAGAAAAGGATGAAAGAGAGAAGGGAGGAGTGAAGAAAGAAGGAGAAGAGGAAGGAAGGAAAAGGGAAGGGAAGAGAAGCAGCTGCAACACTCACCAGAGACACAGAATTCCTGAACAGGGACATGCAAAAGATTGAGGATTTTAGTCATTTGTTTCATAAATCATATTGGTGACTGAGAACCGTCAGTTTCTTCGACACCTATGTTTTCCTTAATTTCCATCACCATTATTAATCACAGGCTTTTTTAAAATTTTTTTTTGGGAGACAGAGTATCACTATGCTGCCCATGGTAGAGTGCTGTGGCATCAGAGCTCACAGCAACCTTAAATTCTTGCTTGGGCTTAAGTGATTGTCTTGCCTCCGCCTCCGAAGTGGCTGAGACCACAAGCACCCCCCACAACTCCTGGCTATTTTTTTTGTTGTCATTGTTGCTTAGCAGGCCCCAGTCGGGTTCCAATGCCCCAGCCCAAGTGCATGTGGCTGGTGCCCTCACCATGGAGCGACGGGTGCCGAGCCAGTAACAGGCTTTTGTTTGCAAAGAAACAATTTTAAAAATTATTTCACAGGAGTTTCTGTAACTCTAACAGTGAGTATTTAGACCACACATTATTATGAGTGTTAGATAAGTGATGGTCAAAAGTCCATCCAACTCACACCAGGATGGTGTTGGGGAATTAATCTTCAGCTATGTGAGAAGTTGTCAAGTAAAAGAGTATGGCTCAGTCTGGGGCAGCAGGAAAGACTAGCAAAAATGCATAGAAACCACAGGAAATGAGAGTTATTGATTCTACTTTGGGTTTTTATTTACTTGTAACAGTAAATAGAGATTTAAGAAATATCCCACCTGTATCTTGTGGTAATAGCATGACTGTATGCCTTGTTTCTATCATGATGAAAGACTTTGTACCCTCAAATTAACCCAAAATAATGGGGTCACCCTATCAATTTTTAGCCCCCAAATAATAAAACCTCGAGCATTTCTTCTATCCACAGACTGCCAGAAAGCATAATTTTATTCTTGACTTTTACATAACTTACATTATGTCAAACCTTTCTGAGTATGATGATCCTCTAATAAAATTTTAGTTTTTTCCACCATGAACAAACTAAGGAACACTTCATAATTATGGTTACTTCCTTTATGTTTTACTTCAAATACCTACTATGTCTTTTATTTGGTAAGCCAGTCTTTCTGAAGTCTGGCAAGTAAACCTTTTCTCTTTTTAAAATCTTTTGACTTTGACTCTTTGAAATATAGAGGAAAAATGCTCTCTGATCGTAAAGGAATAGCGAGAAGTCCAGAAAGCCTCTCACGCTGCTGCTGTGGCGGCGTGCACGGGCTGCCCGGCCGTGGATGCACCTGCTGCCCCGCCGTGGCATGCACTTGCTGCTCTGCGTGGCGTGCGCTTGCGGCCCTGCCATGGCGTGCACTTCCTGCTCTGTTTGGCACTGTCAGTCTCAGATGAATCCTGTTCTTCCCTCAGTCATCAAATCTAAAATTTGCTTTTGTCGTGGAGTAAATATATGCAGGAATTCTCATTCGTTGCTGGTGGGAAAACCAAAATGGTACAGCCACTTTGAAAGACAGTCTGATAGTTTCTTACGAAGGTAACCACAGGCTTATCAAATGATACAGAAATGCATTTCTAGGTATCTACTCAAATGATTAAACATGTATGTCCACAGAAAAACCTGCACATGAATATTTATAGTAGCTTTATTCATAATTGACCCAATTTGGAACATCCAAGTTGTCCTTTAAGAAGCGGATGAACTCTGGTGCACCCATACAGTGGAGTCCTACTGAGGGACAAAAAGAAACAAGCCTCCCAGCAACAGAAGGACAGAGAGGGACCTTACATGCCTATTTTCAGATGAAAGAAGCCAGTCGGAAAAAGCCATCAGTTGTATGATTCCAACTGTATGACATTCTGGAAAAGGCAAGACTAGAAACGATAAGACAATCAGTGATTGCCAACGGGGGTAATAGCTAGCTGGTGGGATTTCTCAGGTGGTGTAACTGTTCCGTATGATTTTGTACTGGTGGACCCAGGACACTGTGCACTTTTCAAAACCCACCATGCAACACAAAGAGTGAGCCCTAGTGAGATCTGCGGACTTTAATATAAAGAACGTGCAAATATTGGCGCATCAATTGTAAGGGATGCAGCACAGTGAGGCAGGACGTTAGTAACAGAAGACATGATACAGGAGGAAGGACGCGGTGTAAATGATGACTGGTTCAACTTTCTGCCCAATTTTTCTGTAAACCTAAAACTGCTCTGGAAAATAAAGGCTATTATTTTTTAAAAAATTTGGGATTAGTTCTGTGAATACAAGTCTGTGCCTAGTCAGATTATCAAATTTCTTGCACTAAGAGATGGCTTTGGGAGCACCCCTCTGTATTTAGAGATTGGTAATGTACTTAGGGTCTATTTTTGGTCTATTATTTACCCAAAGCACCCACTTCTTTTTAACTATGTCCAAGAAAATTCATTGTGTCTTAAAACTTGCTGTAGTCCTGCACAATAAAGGCTCGGGACCCTCATTTACCTATGGTTATGCTCAGCACCCTGATTCTCTCATCTGATGCCTTTTTTAAGTAAACCTTAATCGAAGTCCTACCTGTGTCGGCATATTCCAAACAGCCCACACCCCAGTGCAGGTCTGAGCTGGCACGTGCTGTGTCCTCTGCTAAAGCACCCACGTTTGTCACTGCATACTCACCCCCAGGAGAGGAGAGAAGGCTGCAGGCTCTGTCCTGGGGTTGGCAAACACGGCATTCTTGCTGAATTACTGACAGTGTTCTCCCCTGCCAATCCGTATGATAACTGTGTGGCTCCTAACACCTTAGTCATTCTCCGGAGTTGGCACAGGAGACAAAATCTTTTTACCACCTAGTCTCAGAGGAAGAAGATGCTTTTTCAAAATATTGCCAATTGGCTGCATAGTAGACCAGGATCCCGTTAACTAATGAAATGCTGTCATTTGGAATAAAATGAAGTAAATCTGAATGTAATAAAATTAGGAGAAGTACTGAGGTTTGGGGCCTCTCTCTACCTAAGTCACTCCTTTGGAAAATTAATTAGTGTATTATAGAGTTAAATGCTTTAAAGGAAAAGAGCCAATTATTAATATTTATGGAACAGAGGGGTTAGTTTTACAAAACAAATTGGCACTAAAACAACTTTAGAAACTTTAGAGCACAAACATGGACTTTATCAGAAATTCATAAAGAATCAGTATTGATTGGTCACATACAAATGTTTCCATGACCTCTTTCTCTTACAACGTCTTAGATTCTAAAATGGATTTTAACAATGGAAATAAGCTACCTGGGTTTGCTTTCCTTACACAGATAGATTTGCAAGTAGCTGTGTTTGTGGGTAACACTCATGTTATCCAGTGATAATCCTAGTACTCTATCATGTACTCTAATACCCTGCAGAAACATTTTAATTTAAGGGGAAAAAAGTATATTACAGAAAATTATGGCACAAAAATGCTTCGTATTTATTTATAATTTTTCCAAATCACTTATAGACAATAATCAAAAATAATGCCTAAGAATAATAAAAATAATTTTGGCCATTAGTGCACTACTTTGGCAGCACTAGTTCCTGATGTAAAGATTCCATTGTTTCGGCTCGGCGCCTGTGGCTCAATTGGCTAAGGCACCAGCCACGTACACTTAAGGTGGCAGGTTCGAATCCCCAGCCCGGGCCTGCCAAACAACAATGATAGCTGCAACCAAAAAATGGCTGGGTGTTGTGGCGGGTGCCTGTGGACCCAGCTACTTTGGAGGCGGAGGCAGGAGACTCGCTTGAGCCCAGGAGTTGGAGGTTGCTATGACCTGTGATGCCATGGCACTCTACCCAGGGGAATAGCTTGAGGCTCCATCTCAAAAAAAAAAGGGAAGATTCCACTGTTTCTTTTTCATCATGAATTATATATTCCATACTGGAAACATATTCTAGGTATTCTTACATATATTTATTTATTTTTGAAACAATTTTTTTTCATTTGTGGGGGGGTGGGTGGATGACAAAAGACTCAATTTCATTATTATAAAACAAGTTTTTTTTAAAGAAAATATCAGATAGATACAAAAACCATTGTTTTATTCTTGGTTTTTCATGTGCTCCAGCAAAAGAATTAAACTAAATATTCAGAGCCTGAAGACCTTTAGAGACCATGTGTTTCTTCTTCTTATTATTATTATTATTATTGTAGGGGATTCATTGAGGGTACAGAGAACTAGGTTACACTGATTGCATTTGTTAGGTAAAGTCCCTCTTATAATTATGTCCTGCCCCCAAAAGGTGTGTCACACACTGTGACCCTCACCCCTTCCCTCCTTCCCTCTCTCTGCTCTCCCCTTCCCCCACCCCCCACCATGCACTAGGTCATCAACTGTCTTCCTATGAGAATTGAGAACATGGGATTCTTGCTTCTCCATTCTTGTGATACTTTACTAAGAATAATGTGTTCCACTACCATCCAGGTTAATACAAAGGCTGTAAAGTCTCCATCTTTTTAATGGCTGAACAGTATTCCATGGTATAAATATACCACAGCTTGTTAATCCATTCCGGGGTTGGTGGGTATATAGCCTGTTTCCACATTTTGGTGATCGTAAATTGAGCTGCAATAAACAGTCTAGTGTAAGTGTCCTTATGGTTAAAGGATTTTTTTTTTTCCTTCTGGGTAGATGCCTAGTAATGGGATTGCAGGATCAAATGTGAGGTCTAGCTTGAGTTCTTTGAGGGTTCTCCATACTTCTTTCCAAAAAGGTTGTATTAGTTTGCAGTCCCACCAGCAGTGTAAAAGTGTTCCCTTCTCTCCACATCCACACCAGCATCTGCAGTTTTGAGATTTTGTGATGTGGGCCACTCCTGTGGGGGTTAGATGATATCTCAGGGTGGTTTTGATTTGCATTTCTCTGATAATTAGGGAGGATGGCATTTTTTCATATGTTTGTTAGCCAGCAGCCATGTGTTTCATTCCTTCCTTCTTCGCTTTTTGAGTAATGCCAAAACTGGGACCACTACTTGATGTCCTTGAGCAAGTAACCTCTGATAATGCTGAAATTTGATATGCGAGTTGCATAGAAATATCCATTAATTTGCTATTTTCATATAAAACGCTTTCTCAAAATCTTTATAAGTGATTGTAGGAGTTTTGAAGAATAATAACATAATGAGTCTAATATTTGCAGCTAAGTGGCAGCACCCAACTATAAATGATGGGACTCCGTCATGTGTGCTGAGTAACTGAGTGGCAGCACAAGGCAGCTGAAGACAGGATTCTGCTCTGTGAAGACTCTTTGCACTTGGAATGTGCAAAGGCTTTTTTTTTTTTTTTTTTTAAGTTCTTACCTTAGTTCTCTCCATCTACCACACATGCAAGAATAATCATCTGAGGGCGGCACCTGTGGCTCAAAGGGGTAGGGTGCTGGCCCCATATACCGGAGGTGGTGGGTTCAAACCTGGTCCCCGGCCAAAAAACTGCAACATCAACAGAATAATCATCTGATACACTTGCTTAGTGTAGAACATAGGTTCTCAAGTAAGGAGGTGTGGTTTTATCCACCCAGAGGATATTTGTCAATGTCTCTGGACATTGTTTATTGTTGTAGAGTCTGGAGTTGGGGTGGGGCTGGGATGCGGCTAGCTATCATACAATGCATAGGACAGCATGTCCAGCACAGAACCGTGTGTCCGGGCACAATGCCAGGATGCTGAGGACCAGAATCCCTGTTGTAGAAAGACAATCACTTCTGCCTCTTTGTTAGGAAATGTGCCGGGAAGACTTAGTATACCAAGGAGGCATTTTGGAATTCTCCGAATTTACAAGGATTTTTGCTGTAAGCTATTATATGAGCAGTAGTTTCTGTGTGTTTAGAAAGCCTTTAACCATAGGCAGGCTGGTGATGAGGAAAGTGTAATTTACCTCCCATTATTAGGGAAGTTCCCATGGATTACATTCCACTTTCCCCTCTGTTAAATCAAGCTACCCCTGTTCTTCACAAATGCCTGGAAACTTTTCATTTCTGAGCCTTCGTACATGGTATTTCTTCTCTCTGGATTTTGCCTCCCTACTTCCACATGCCTGACTGTCCACCAAACCCAATTTAGGAGCAATTTTCAGCTGGAAATAAACCTTGTTGCTACTCCAGTTCCACCTTGTCTCCATTTGCAGCGTGAGTTCACTTTCTGACATCAGTGTTTTGTTTTGTTTTTTCCTTTATTAAATCATAGCTGTGTACATTAATGCAATCATAGGGTACAATGTGCTACAGGACATCAGCATTTTTTACTTTGCTGTAGGATAATCTTGAGGCGCAAAGAGTGTCTGACTGGCCTTTGTTTTCCGCAGTGCCTTGCTGAGTAGATATTTCAAGGATGCAGGACAGCTGGCTTTTTATGGCCTCTCTCCTTGTCAGTAAACCTCTGTTTTTCATCGTGGACAATCTGAAAGATATACCACTGACGCCCCACCTCTCTCTCCACAAGCAGTGACCAAACTGTCACATACTGAGAATTGGGCCAGAGGTAACCAGTGGTCATTCTCTCTGTCCTTTCTGGGAGACTCTGATTCTTCCACTTTCTATCACAAAGTATCTCTGGATCCATCTATGTCACCTTAATGCGTCCCTGAAAATCAGAGCTCTGACAAAATCCCTACACTCGGTTCAGAGTGCAGAGGAGCAGCGCCCTGAGCCCACATACAAGAGCCGCTCTGGTACAGACTCACTGTCAAAACAAACTCCTTTAAGAAGCAGCCGCTCTTGCTCTTGCCTTTGACTAAGTGAACAAGATTTTTGTTTTCTATAAAAGCAATTATTGAGTGAGAATAAGAATTTTATTTTGGAAAACTCCTATAAGGAAAGCTTGAGAGGGGATGCTACAATGGGGCTAAATGGATTTTTCAGGAATGTTCTTATGGGGAAGATGTGTTTGCCTCCTTTTACTGAGACTTGGCAAGTTTAGACTAGTCAGTTTCTCCTCTGTCTTCTGCAGATAGCGAGGAATGTACCCAAATAAAGGAGGGAAGAAGGAGACAGAGGCAGGCGCGCGACCTTGCTCCCCCGGGGGCCTTTGCATAACCAGAGGGATTCTTTGTCTTCACTAATATACATGTGAAGCTGTCCCCTGCGCTTCAAAATACCAGGAGCAGGAAGTTGTCTCCCTTTGCCAGTTTGGAAAAAGATTTTGGAAAATCCAACTTGAGGCAATTTAATCATATCGTCTTTTCTCTGAAGCAAAAGAATCCATCTCTACTGATGCCATTTGTACTTGGAATTGTACATGCGGTGAGAATGAGGTGGAGTCAGTTGAGGCGGCTCCGCTGAGATGACACAGCTGGTCTGGACGGTCGAGGTCCTGCAGAACCTTCACCTCCTGTCTCCCATTCTTGTTGTTTTGTAAATGTAGCTTTAACCTGAAGGTGTATATATGAGTAGTTGCGGGAGATTGATTTAAGAGATTAACTTTTAAATTAGAAATGTTGTTTGGGGCTCAGCGCCTGTGGCTCAATCAGCTAAGGCGCCAGCCACGTACACCTAAGGTGGCGGGTTCGAATCCCCAGCCCGGGCCGCCAAACAACGATGGCTGCAACCAAAAAATGGCTGGGCGTTGTGGCGGGCGCCTGTGGTCCCAGCTACTTAGGAGGCGGAGGCGGGAGACTCGCTTGAGTCCAGGAGTTGGAGGTTGCTATGAGCTGTGATGCCATGGCACTCTACCCAGG
>CAUYQV010096682.1:0-19445 GCA_963574575.1 Galagoides demidoff
AATACACTGTTGTTATGATTTAGGAAAACTGTTCACTGTTAGATCAATTAAGCATAATTAATTAAGAATAATTCCTTTTCAATGCTCTCCCTTTGCTAACGTAGATCAAAGTTTCTGAGCTGTATTTCTTTTCCTCTCTCCGAAGAGCTGCTTTTAGCATTTGTGATAACGCCGATCTACTGGTTACAAATTCTATCAATGTTTGGTTCTCTGAAAAAGTCTTTATTTCCCCTTCAATCTTTTTCTTTTTTTTGAGACAGAGTTTCACTATGTCCCCCTCAGTAGAATGCTATGGCATCACAGTTCACAGCAACCTCAAACTCTTGGGCTCAAGCGATTAAGCCCGAGTGGGTTGCCTCAGCCTCCCAAGTAGTTGGGACTACAGGTGCCTGCCACAGCGCCCGGCTATTTTTTGGTTGTAGCTGTTATTGTTGTATGGCAGGCCTGGGTGGGGTTTAAACACACCAGCTCCTGTGCATGTGGCTGGCGCCCTAGCCGCTGAGCTATAGGCACTGACCCTTCCCCTTCACTTTTGCAGGTTGATTTCACAGGGTATAGAATTCTAGAATGGTGGGTTTTCTTTTTTTTTTTTCCTCTCAGAACTTTAAATATGCTGCTCTATTCTTTTCTTAATGGCGCAGTTTCTGAGGAGAAGTCAGATATAATTCTTACCTTTACTCCTCTTAGGTGAGGTGCGTCCTCCATTCTGCCTTCTTTCCATATTTTTTATCTTTCACTTTCTGAAGTTAGAACATAACGTATGTAGTTGTATTTTTTTCTTTTTATTTAAAGTTTGGGGTGTCCTCAGTGATGACTGCTGCAGGGATTTCTTCCTTTCTTTCTTCTTCTGATATCCCCACCACATGCATGTTACCGCCCATAGTTTCGTGGTCTGGGATATTCTGTTTCATTTTGTGTAATGTTTTTTCCTCTGCTTTTTCATTTTGCAAGTTTCTGTGGACATCTCCTCAAGCTCACAGATGATTTTCTCAGCATATCTAGTCTACTAATGAGCCCAGCAAAGGCATTTTTTCATTTCTGTAACAGTGTTATTGATATCCAACATTTAAAAAAATTATTTGATTATTATTTTTTATTCCAGATTAATATAAAGCACCAAACTCTTAGAAGATATTGTTTGCATTTGTTGGATGCCACATGGGTTTTAGCTCAGAGGTGTGCTCTGTACCCCGACATTGTGCCCTGACAGGTGGGAGCTTAATGACACTTCAAAAATTCTTCCTTTGAACATCCATCTCTCTGCTTACATTTCTCCCCCATTCTTGAATGCTGTCTACTTTATCCATTGAAGCATATTAGTGCTAATTGTTTAAACGCCTGGTCTAATGGTAGCAACCGTCTCTGCCAGACTGACTCTGGATCTGACACTCATTTTGTCTGTTCAAATTGCTTCTTGCCCTTGCGTGTGCCTTGTGCTTGAAAAATACCCAGACACGAGGTACTGGGTGAAAGAAACGGAGGTGAATAGGCCTTTAATAAAGTGGTAGTAAGACGGGGGGCTCAGGGGTTGGAGGGGCAGCGTTCAGGTCTCAGTCCTCTCCCGAGCCTGTGGCTCTGCCCTGTGAACTTGACCCAGTGCATCCCAGTGTCACCCTGCTCATCAGGGGGCGGCATGGCTCCGGCGCACTGGAATCAGGCAGGCCCTTGACTCCGTGTTGAAGTATGGAACTGGCTGGAGCTGGGTATTTTATTTCCCTCCTATGAGAAGCTGAAGGAAGCTACAATTGGGTAGTTTCCTTTCCCCATGTTGACACTGATAAAACTCCAGCAGTTTAGGCGCTGATGAAATAGTTTATCTTGTGAGCTGGACTTGTTAAGAAGAACAAAACGCTCTGGAACATTTTTAAATGGCTACTTTCTTTTTCCTCTCCAGAAGCACAAAGCAATTTTTCTCAGTTGGCTCATGGATGGAACCCGGTTGAGCTCTTGAAGGGAAACTCAAAGAAGGGTGGGTCCCCCGTGACTAGGTCCTCCCGGAGGTTTTAACTTGGCCTCATAAAACCTCCATCAAATTTTTAATGATGCTTCAGGTTTTTCTAACACAACACTGGTTCCCTTAGACGTTTTTGTGCATGGTTTTCTGCTCTGATAAGTTGTGATTTTTTTTTTTATATTCACCTGTCTATCTCTCCAATTTTGGGGGCAGTGGTTTGCCCTATGACCTGTGATCTTTTCTGACAGATCTAAGAAGATTGATTTTTCAGTCTGTTCAGCTTCTGACTTGCTGTTAGGATGGAATGATGACTTGAAGCTCTTTACCTGCTGGACCAGAAACCAGAAATAAGAGATGGCATTGAAAAAAAATTATCTGAAGCACTTCTGCTTATAAAAATGGGTGCTAAGATTATAATTCTATAAAGCTTCCATCTGGACAACAGAACGATACCTTAAAAAATAGTCATTTCTTGATTTAAAATTATAACCCAAAGTTTGCTTTTGAATTAAAAGCCTTAAGTTTCTTTTCTACATGTCCAGATTTTCACTAGTTGGCCACTTGAACACTGAAATCCACCCTCAAAGGTAAGTCAGGATGATTTTTATGATGGCAGGGTGGGGCGGTGAAATCTGGCACGTGGTAGGAGAAAATGATGAAAACACTTGGGGGTGCTGTTCTTATTACCAAGGAAGGAGGCAGAGGAATTCCCTGGCAAGGTCTCCTGGAGTGGGGGGTGGGGATCCACGCATGCTCCCTGGAGGTGCAGAGCGCACAGAGGGCCACTGCGCTGCAAACCTCCCGCAAAGGGGCTGCTGAATTCTAGGGAGAGTTGGGAAGCAAAGTCTGGGGGCGAAGGGGAGGGTAAAGAGGAGTAAACCCATTTCCTTGAAGATAAATAGTGTCCTTTGGTGAAGGGCTGTGTGGGGAAATATGCATCCTGAGGTCTATTTAGTCATGAGCCATGACGATTGGATGGATGATGAGTTAGGCTCGAGAGACTTTTGCCTGTTGAATATCAGCAATCCATTCATCTGGTTTTACATGTCTAATTCCTATTTGTTTGTTATTGTTGTTGTTGTTGTTTTGAGACAGAGTCCCAAGCTGTCACCCTGAGTAGAGTGCTATGGTGTTACAGCTCGGAGCAACCTCCAGCTCCTAGCCATAAGCAATTCTCTTACCTCAGTCTCCCAAGTAGCTGGGACTACAGGGGCCCACCAAGACGCCCAGCTATTTTTTGGTTGCAGTTGTCATTGCTGTTTGGAAGGCCCGGGGATTCGAACCTGCCAGCTCTGGCCACTTGAGCTGCAGGTGCCAAGCCTCTAATTCCTATTTTTGTTTTAAGTTCTCTATCTGTAATCTGCTCCACCCTGAGACACAGAGTTGGTCTTGTCTGGGGTCTCACTGATTGCCTCTGTACGGCTGTTCTTGATGGCTCTTTGTAAAGCTTGGTATCTCTCAAGGATGGCTGTGGCCATCAAATCTCATCAGTTAGTTTGACAAGATGAAAAGCACATATTTGTTCTTCTTCTTAATAGCTGTTTCTTAAAATCTAGAGTATAAAGTTCTTCTCCAAAACCGGGTAATTGGGATAACTTCTGCTCACACCTTCATCGTCCCAAGGAAATCTGCAGGTAACAGGACCTGGACTCTGCTTTCAGGAAATGCTGTGAGGTCTGTGAAGAGCTTCTCCTAGAGAGCCCCATGCAGAGCACTGAGCCAGCCCACCGGCCCTTCAGAGTTCCACAGTCTACCACAGAGAGGCCTCGGCTGCATCGCCCTGCTAAGCCAGTGTAGGCACAGAACACTGCATGCATTTCTCCTCCAAACAAACCTGCATTTATTATTTATTGATCAACTGATTTTGAGACAGAGTCTCACTCTGTCACCCTGGATAGAGTGCCATGGCATCACAGTTCACAGCAACCTCATACTCCTGGGTTTAAGTGATCCTCTTGCCTCAGCCTCCCAAGGAGCTGGGACTACAGGTGCTCATCACAACGCCTGGTTACTTTTTATTTTTAGTAGAGATGGGGTTCTCACTCTTACTCAGGCTGGTCTTGAACTCCTGAGATTGAGTGATTGTCCTGCCTCAGCCTCCCAGATTGCTGGGATTACAGGTGTGAGCCACCACACCCAGCTATCAAACCTGTACTTATTTACTTTTTATAGCACAAATCATTCCTTCCTATAGATCAGAGTTTCCATCTGAGATCATTTCCGTTTGCAACAAGAATTTCCTTCACATCTCCTGTGGTTCAGGGCCCTGTAATGCTCTTCCCTCCTCTCACCTTTTCAAGCCAAGGGCGAGTTCAGTCTGCCCGTCCTGGGTTCTTCCCCCAAGCAGGTGACGAGCCCTTGTTGGCTCCTGTAACCCCACCCACATAATTTATCTTCATGCAGTCTCAGCACTGAGGTCTGTGCAGTTACACTGTCTGAGTGGCAAAGGGTTCCTCACCCTGCCCTATGTGCTGAGCACCATGTCCTGGACGGGCTGAAGAAACCTGACAGTAGTTGAACAACTGTGTCTCCATGGATCTGCAAGGAGAGCAAGCAAACCCAAGACAAGGCAGAGAGAGGGTCTCATGCTCTCCCTCAGCCAGGGGTGAGATGAGGTGTGGCCCAGCAGTGAGATAAGGGTGAACTCCAGCAGTGAGATGAGGGTGAACTCCAGCAGTGAGATGAGGTGTGAACTCCAGCTGTGAGATGAGGGTGAACTCCAGCAGTGAGATGAGGTGTGAACTCTAGCAGTGAGATGAGGTGTGAACTCCAGCTGTGAGATGAGGTGTGAACTCTAGCAGTGAGATGAGGTGTGAACTCCAGCAGTGAGATGAGGTGTGAACTCTAGCAGTGAGATGAGGTGTGAACTCCAGCTGTGAGATGAGGGTGAACTCCAGCAGTGAGATGAGGGTGAACTCCAGCAGTGACCTGAAGTGTGAACTCCAACTGTGAGATGAGGTGTAGGGCCAGCAGTGAGATAAGGGTGAACTCCGGCAGTGAGATGAGGGTGAACTCCAGCAGTGACCTGAAGTGTGAACTCCAATTGTGAGATGAGGTGTGGCCCAGCAGTGAGATAAGGGTGAACTCCAGCAGTGAGATGAGGTGTGAACTCTAGCAGTGAGATGAGGTGTGAACTCCAGCTGTGAGATGAGGGTGAACTCCAGCAGTGAGATGAGGGTGAACTCCAGCAGTGACGTGAAGTGTGAACTCCAACTGTGAGATGAGGTGTGGGGCCAGCAGTGAGATGAGGTGTGAATTCCAGCAGTGAGATGAGGTGTGGCCCAGCAGTGAGAAGAGGGTGAACTCCAGCAGTGACAGGAGGTGTGAACTCCAGCTGTGAGATGAGGGTGAACTCCAGCAGTGAGAGGAGGTATGAACTCCAGCTGTGAGATGAGGGTGAACTCCAGCAGTGAGATGAGGTGTGAACTCCAGCAGTGACAGGAGGTGTGAACTCCAGCAGTGATATGAGGGTGAACTCCAGCTGTGAGATGAGGTGTGAACTCCAGCAGTGACAGGAGGTATAAACTCCAGCTGTGAGATGAGGTGTGAACTCCAGCAGTGAGATGAGGTGTGGGTCCTAGCAGTGAGATGAAGGTGAACTCCAGCAGTAAGAGGAGGGTGAACTCCAGCTGTGAGATGAGGGTGAACTCCAGCTGTGAGATGAGGGTGAAC
Source organism: Galagoides demidoff (assembly GCA_963574575.1). Taxonomy (NCBI): domain Eukaryota; kingdom Metazoa; phylum Chordata; class Mammalia; order Primates; family Galagidae; genus Galagoides; species Galagoides demidoff. The sequence continues at coordinate 5,627 of CAUYQV010096682.1, forward strand.
TCCAACTGTAAGATGTGGTGTGGGGCCAGCAGTGAGATGAGGGTGAACTCTAGCAGTGTGAGGAGGGTGAACTCCAGCAGTGACAGGAGGTGTGAACTCCAGCAGTAACAGGAGGTATGAACTCCAGCAGTGACAAGAGGTGTGAACTCCAGCAGTAACAGGAGGTATGAACTCCAGCAGTGAGATGAGGGTGAACTCCAGCAGTGACAGGAAGTGTGAACTCCAGCAGTGAGATGAGGTTGAACTCCAGCAGTGAGATGAGGTGTGAACTCCAGCTGTGAGATGAGGTGTGAACTCCAGCAGTGAGATAAGGTGTGGGTCCTAGCAGTGAGATGAGGGTGAACTCCAGCAGTAAGAAGAGGGTGAACTCCAGCCGTGAGATGAGGGTGAACTCCAACTGTGAGATGAGGTGTGGGGCCAGCAGTGAAATGAAGTGTGGCCCAGCAGTGAGATGAAGTGTGAATTCCAGCAGTGAGATGAGGTGTGGCCCAGCAGTGAGATGACATGTGGACCCAGCAGTGAGATGAGGTGTGAACTCCAGCAGTGAGATGAGATGTGAACTCCAGCAGTCAGATGAGATGTGAACTCCAGCAGTGAGATGAGGTGTGGCCCAGCAGTGAGATGAGGTGTGAACTCCAGCAGTAAGATGAGGTGTGAATTCCAGGAGTGAGATGAAGTGTGAATTCCAGCAGTGAGATGAGATGTGGGTCTTAGCAGTGAGATGAGGTGTGAACTCCAGGAGTGAGATGAGGTATGGGTCCAGCAGTGCTAGCAGGTGTCTAGGGTCTGGAAGAAAGAGGTGGTGGGTCAGAGTTGAGAGTTGAGACCTGGACACCCTGGTTCTCAGTCTACCTCTAATGGTGAATTGCCGTTTAACCTTGACTCTTCCTTTCTAGAGGCCACCAACACTCAAGGTTTTCCACCTCTTGGGCTTTCAACGAGTGCCTAATTCGATAATGATTTTGCAACCCACAGAGCAGGAGAAATGTGTAAGGTGGTGCTTCTTTTGTGGTTATCAGCGGTGGAGGTGGTGGGCTGTGGGGTTAACTATTCTTCTATCCATTTTAGATCTTGGAATGGGGGAAGAAAATTAGGGGAGGGGACTCCCCTCTCCCAGGCTGTCAGGGCGGCCCACTTCTCTGCTATGCTGACTTTTGGGGAGTGGAAGCAATCAGCCTGATGTGGCCTCACATGACCCCATTTAAGGCTTTTCGGATCCTGCTGGGCAGAGAAGAGATTTCTAGCTTTTAAGAAAAGGACGAATTAAACCCGTGGCAGCAATGAGCTTACCTTGGCATTTTCCATGATTTTCTGCAGCATTAAAAACTTTTGCCAATGTTTGCATTTAATAGCTTTTGCCCTGGTGAAATTATTGAGGTTCCCAACTGTGATTTCAATGGTTCTTGGAGTAGTGGGGCATTTGTAAATTGCTGCCAGAGATTAATAGCAATGTATGGGAGAGAGGAAAAAAATAATCAAAAAGAACCTAGGGAGTGAAGCTCTAAATGAAAAGATAGGAAAAGGCATATATGGGCAGACAGATGGCTAGGCAGACAGTGCATATAAAGATATACGTTTAGTGTATGTCTTGTTACTTTGATACTTTGAAACAGAAGGAAAAACTGATAGAAAAATTAACTATCATTGCAAAAGCATTCGCTACCCCCACCCCACCCTGCCCAGTACAATCTTTGTAACTAGCCTAACAGCTTTGCAGGAGCTGGTAGGGCCTTTGTATTTTGTAGTTAGTGGCTGGCTGAGAGGTTGCAAATTCAAATGCCTACAGCTGGAGGTCAAGTGACCCCCTAGGCTACTAATTGGAGCAAGCAATCCAGAGTTTTATGTAAAATTTTCTATTTTAAAGGTTAGAAACCAGTTTTTGTTAAAAGCACAAACTGCATACCCAGGTGTCCTCAAACTACAGCCCCTGGGCCACATACGGCCTGCCTAGGACATTTATCCAGCCCGCCGGGTGTTTTTGCCACTGCTGCCTGTCCTGCTTAGCAGCCGACTTGTCCTGGGGCCCACAGTCCAGCCCTCCAACGGTCTGAAGGGCAGTGAACTGGTCCCCTGTTTAAAAAGTTGGCTGTTTGCCACGTTTAGTGTAAACTAATTAATCTTTTTTCAGAGGCAATAGCACATTTTAAAACTTGAGGTGTAACATTTATGCAGTAATGTGTGTCTGCAGCATTAATACTGAGTGTGCCATTCGTAGAATCTCATGTTCACACCTGCCTGTGTCTGTGTGGCCACCACCCAGATGGAGACAGAGGATACTTCAGCAGTGAAGGTCCAGAAGGACCTGAAAGGTCCACTGTGTCCTTCCCTGCAGTTGAGGGGATCAAAAGGAGAGGAAATGGCCTAACTGAGGTGGCAGGCAGAGGGCCTCCCACAGGGGGAGGAGGGCAGAGAGACTTTGAGGATTCAGGGTGGATGAAGCTTCTGCTACGTTATAATATACCCTGAGCTTTGGGGAGGTATTGGCAGAAAAGAAGCCACACTCTGTAAGACAATTTAAAGAGGTTTGTTCTGAGCCAAATTTGAGAACCATGATCCAGAGTCACACTCAGGAAGTCTTGAGCACAGGGGCTCAGGTGTTGGGGTCACAGTTTGGTTTTTATACATTTCAGGGAGGCAGGGATTATACCTGAGATCATAAATCTACTCCTGGAAAACATCAGTTTGGTGGAAAAGGTCTGGCAGCAGGTGGGTCACAGGTTATGGGGGGTTTAAAGATTCTTTAGCTGAAAGAGCAGGTGTCAGCCAAAAGCATATTTAAGAGGAAGGGTCTGCTAATTAGAGACCAAGCATCTGACAGACCCAAGTGGTCTGCAGGTGAGGACCTGCAGGTGTGTCCCGCACAGCCTTAGGCCTGTTAAGAGTCACTAACAGGACGTCTCTAAGGAGGGAGGGGCATTATGGGGCAGGTCTGATCTTCCCCATGGCCAGCAACTCCGTTTTAGGGATCCCCTTGGCTAAGAGGGGTTCTAGCCAGTCAGCCCCTTACTGGGGGGCTTTAAAGTTCCATTTTAGTTCACAGAGGGAACAGCTCTGAGTCCTCCCTCGAGGAAGCTGCTTGGATATTCAGCACCCTGGAAGGTGTGGAGCCTTCGAGACGACCTCAGGGCCGTGAGTAGGTAGGGAGCTCAGAAACTGACAGCCTTGGGGACTGCGTGGTGCCCAAACCCTTCCTCCACCTCCCCTCACAAAACAGAAGGCCTATCTGGTCCCACCCCAAGAGGTTTCCTGGAAAGACTCTAGCCGGCCAACGCCTTCCAGAAACCTGAGGAATCTCCCACCCGCTAAGCCCAGTATAAAAATAAGCCCCCACCACTCCTGGTGCAGCTGCCATCTCTGCCCCGGCGGGTCTCAGGCCCCTTTCATTAAACTTGGCCTGACCCTCTCCTGGTCTGTCTCTGGATACACCACCGAACCTCTTTCAGGCACTGAAGCCGTTTGAGCTGTGGGCTGTGTGCAGGATTCCTGTAGACCCCGGGGGTGGGACTGGCCCACAAAGACAGGTGGTGAGGGACTTGGGTAGGAGGGCAGTGGGTAAGCCAGAATCATCTATTTGGGGTAAAACTGACACCCAGCGTTTCTGTTCCTTTGCTCAGGGAGCAAAATTGCCTGTGTTCTATGTACTGCGTCAGAATGTTTAACTGGCAGAGTCCGTCCGACCAGCCTGCGTGTGCCAGGCTGCTCTGGTGGACGCGTCCAGCCTGGGAGGGGTTGCACAAGCTTCTCAGCCCACAGGAGAACTTGCTTCCAGGCTTCATTTGTCCCCACCTGTTGGGCCTCGGGGAGGGAGGTGTGGAGGGGGATTCAGGCCCATCAGGGAAGGGAAACTCAGGATGGCAATGTTTTTACTCACCCTGGAGGGAGTTGGGGCCCCCTCTGTGGTGAGAAGGGATGCAAATGGCTTTCCTGTGAAATCAGCAGAGCCCAATTCTCACCTGGTGACTGGTGGCACTGTATTAATGAGGCTTCTGACCTTCCTGCAGGTGGAAGCTGGCTCTGTGCTGGCAGGCGCTGATGGCTCCAATTGTAACCTTGTTCTTTGCTCCTCTCTCCTCTGCCAGGAGCAGAGTTGCAGGCTTGTCCCTCCCTTCAAGGTGACAGAGCTGGCAGTGCCCAGCCCAGTCTCAAGGCTGCACCACCAGCTCTCTTGGCCTGGTGAAGTTAGGTGGGGACCCTCTTGGGCCAGCTCCCAGGACCCCTGCTCCCCTCTCTCTCCTGGCACTTAGTAGACATGGTTCATTCCTTGCTCCAATGAGTGTAGGGGGCTGAAAGCTCCAGTCTTGGATCCAGTGGTTACAGACGTCCCTGTGCCCCTAGCTGTGAATTTATGGCTGTTGTCGTGTGGACATGGTGGAAGCAGTCTCAAGGACAGAAAGGCAAATTGCATCACTCATGGCCAGGACCTCTGTGGAGACTCTGGGCACACACACCTGGGCCCTGTCTAGGCCCATGCCAAGGCCTCCCCAAAGCTCCACGAGGACGGTGGTTTTATTTCTTTCAGCAGATGAGGAAACCGAGATTAGAGGATATTAAACAACTTGCTCGATGATTGTAAGCTCTCATTCTGAATTTGGGGCTCTCTGAATTTGAGTGTGTTTTCCATTTCACCAGCAACCACAGACACAGATGCACACAAGCAAGAGGCTGGGACCAGTGATCTGTGACACCTGCGGAAAATGAAAGGCAGAGCCCTTGTTCAGAAGTGTTATGGGACAGTGACAGCAGAGATTTAAACCAAGCACAGCCCCTCGGAGACTGTGTAGGTCACATTGTTCAGAAGTGTTATGGACAGTGATGGCAGAGATTTAAACCAAGCACGGCCCCTCGGAGACTGTGGTTGGTCATGTTGTTCAGAAGTGTTATGGACAGTGATGGCAGAGATTTAAACCAAGCGTGGGTCCCTCAGAGATTGTGTAGGTCATGTCCCTGGGTGGGGCAGACTGTGTGCCCTACACACAGACACAGACAAGCCCCAGAATACTCAGAACGCTTCCTAGGGGGGCAACCCAAACTCGCCTCCAGGGATCATGCCATTGGGAAATGCAAGCCCTGTATTATTAGATCTCAGATTTCAGAAGAGCCCTACAGGGATTTGTATTTTTATAGGCAGCTGCTTGGTGTTTAGTTTGTTTTGTTTGTTTGTTTGTTTGTTTTTTGAGACGTAGTTTCACTCTGTCACCATGGGTAGAGTGCTATAGCGTCAAAGCTCACAGCAACCTCAAACTCCTGGACTCAAGTGATTCTCTTGCCTCAGCCTCCTGAGTAACTGGGACTACAGGTGCCCACCACAACATCCAGCTAATTTTTCCATTTTTAGTAGAGACAGGGTCTTGCTCTTGCTCAGGCTGGTCTTGAACTGCTGAGCTTAGGTATTATACCCACCTCGGCCTCCCAGAGTTCTGGGATTACAGGTATGAACCATTGCTCCCAGCCAGCAATGTTAATTTTCCCACTTTATACCCATCTTCCCCTTCTTACTTGATAATAGAATCAGAATTTCTTCAAAGCAGAAAGTGCTGGGCTAACAGCTCCCTCCCAGGCGCCACTGAGCGGAAGATGGTCCAGGACGTGTACTGGCCCAGGAGACAGGAGCAGAGGTCTGCTGGGGGCTTCTGGGGGAGTTCTGCTTTTCTGACACCGGCACCCCCCTTTCTTCTAGAAGTTTCTCTTTGCTCTGTCATCTTGTGGCCAAGGCACACATGAGACAAAGAGGTTTTCTTGAGAACAGAAGCAGAAGCTGAGTATGGAGGGACAGAGAGCCAGACCCTGGGGTCTGGGTAACATCTGTCCTCACCATTCCAGCCCTGAATGGTCTCCCCTGATTTCCTGTCCCACCAGAAAAATAAACCCTGCGAGATTAAGCTGTTAATCGGGTTTCCCATACACACTACATAGCTTCTAACAAGTAGAGTAGCCAGCTGAAATTATTTTAATATTATTTTTAACAATCCCCTCCCCCAACCCCAACTTGAGTTTAATTGAGTTTTTGTTTTGTGTGGGTGTATTAGTTCATCTGCTGACCTCATATTAGTACTGAGTACATTGGATACTTGCTTTTCCAGTCCTGTGATACTTTACTAAGAAGAATATTCTCTAAATCCGTCCAGGTTAATACAAAAGTTGTAAAGTCTCTGTCTTTTTCTGGCTGGATAGTACTCCATGGTATGATCCTTCAGTTGAAACAATTTTAAAATTCAAGAACAAACCAAGCCAACCTTGGCCATGGCTGCACTTGTCCCAACGTCCCACCATGAGGGCTCTGAGCAGGAGTCAGAAGCAACCACCTCCTCCCTTCTGGGCCTCCTGTCCTCACTGACACTTCCATGGCCGGGCTTGCCCTCCAGCAGCCATGGTTGTTCCTGTGCCCGCTGTGGTGGGCATCACTGGGGCTCCCACATCTGGGCTCTTCTGTTTCTGAGCACACAAAAGATACACTTCCAGGCCCTGCCCTGCCCAGAAGCCCTTCACCAACCTGGTATACGGATCCCTGGTTACTGAGTGGAGACGGTAGTGACTCAGCTCTGAGTTGACATGGTTTATGCCTCCCAGGAGTGACCCCACAGCCAAGACCTTACTGATGTGGGGGTATAGAACCCCTTTCCTTGAGGAGGGACATCGGATGGTGCTACTCATCCAGGTTCCCCAGCGCACTCTGTATGACCCGGCTGAGGCCAGACTTCAGCTGAACCCACATCTTTGCCTGGCGTCTTCCCCTGCACAGCCCCTGCCTCCTTCACTTCTCCAGGAGTTTCCTGCAAGAACATTCAAATAAAAACCACCTTGAGGTTTCACAGAACCCCACATCACAAGGTCCCAAAGCTGCAGGTGAGAGAAAGGGCCACTTACAAACTGTTGGTGGGGTCACAAACTAACACAGCCTTTCTGGAAAGAGGCATGGGGAATCCTTGAAGAGCTCAGAGTCGACCTTCCATTTGGTCCTGCAATCTCACTACTAGGCATCTACCCAGAAGGAAAAAAATTATTCTACTGTGAGGACATTTGCACTAGGATGTTTATTGCAGCTCGATTCACAATCGCCAAGATGTGGAAACAGCCAAAGTGCCTGTCGGCACATGAATGGATTAATAAACTGTGGTGTATGTGTACCACGGAATGTTACTCAAATGTAAAAAAAAAAAGGAGACTTTGCATCTTCTGTATTTACCTGGGGAGATTTGGAGAATATTCTCCTAACCATCACGAGAATGGAAAAGCAAGCATCTGATATACTCAATTATAATATGGAACTAATAGATGAACGGCCACGTGTCCACATGACATGAGAGGAAAACATAGTTAGATGCAAGAAGTGACCAGGTTTGTAAGCTCCCACCTCACGGGCACCATATGGGGTACAGGGCACACCTCCTGAGTAAATGGCCCAACTACAACTCGGACTCTGCCTAACAAGCATAAACAATGTAACCTGAGCATATCTATACGCGCACACACACACACATATATGTTTATCTCACTCTGTCTCCCTCAGTAGAGTGCAGTGACATCACAGCTCACAGCAACCTCAAACTCTTGGGCTCAAGTGATCCTCTTGCCTCAGCCTCCCAAGTAGCTGGGACTGCAAGCAGCCAGCATAATGCCTGGCTAATTTTTCTAGTTTTAGTAGCGATGGGGGTCTTTCTCTTGCTCGGGCTGGCCTCGAACTCCTGAGCTCAAGTGATCCTCCTGCTTTGGCCTCCCAGAGTGCTGGGATTACAGGCATGAGCTACCACACCTGGCCTATATGTACCCTTATATTAGTCTGAAATTTAAAAAAAAACCCAGACAGGTAATAATGCAAAAAATAAAAATGAAAAATAAGCCTTGCATAAGAACCTTCCCTCAAGCTCTACTTCAGGCCTGGCTGCAGGACTAAAACTTCATAGCAACTGCTAATGGCCAGACATAGCCTGAGCTTGTGCTCTGGAGTATAAATTACACCTGAGTTTGTCCACCTCCAGGCAAAGGAGCTGGGCTTTGCACACTCACACTGGTCATTGGCTGCAAATCAGAGAGGGCAGGGGTTGACAGCATAACTTCTAGGCATTCCTGGCCGTCTGCCTGGGGGAGGTTGCCGTAGTAGTCCAAAGGCAAGTAGCCTGAAGACCCCAAATGTGGGGGAACTCTGGAAGTAAAGTCCATTTAACAGGAGATACACAGGCTGAGCATTCCCCAGGGGAACTGAGTGGGTCACCAACACTGCCTGCCTCATCGGGCCAGAGAACTTTGAGAGCCAAGATTTCTGAATTGGGACCAGCTTAGCTACCGGCAGCCGTCAGGGGCTCTAATTAGCTGCCGGCTGGCTGCGGTTTACCACTGTGCTACTTATGTAACAAGAACTACGGAACGCAGTACTTATAAACCCTTATAATGAAATATTTTCCCTTTATTGAGGCTGTGTTTATGTAGATGCACATTAGTTTAAACTTTCTGACCTCATTTGCATGCTAAAATCACAGCACTGCCATTTCCTTCTCTCAAATGCGTTTGCTCTTAATTAATCTTAACCACTCTCAAGCTTTTCTGATTTCTATTATCACTATTTAAAGTTGAAGAGACTTTTAATGGATCTAAATCTCATATTCAAATTAGTTTCTTTTCCTAAAGTTATAATGACTTGAAATTTTTATTTGATTTGGGCCCAAAGTATTACCTGAAAAGTAATTTGATTGTTTTACAATTTAAATCATCTGTGTGGAATAAAATTCATTAACCTTATTTACATGTGTGTGAGAATTATGACACTCTAGCCAATTACCATTTTTAAAAGCACGAGTGACTTACAGCAGGAAGTTACCGCCACGCTATGGCTCTGTCGTCCCCATCTCTGAGCTCCGGAAACTGGGGTAGGTGTCTGTTTTCAATGTCAGCTGAAACTCTAGCAACTCAGCTGTCTGCCCAGACAATGTTCTGTGTGGGAACTGCGTCTTCACCTCTGGGGACTGAAGGGGCGGAGGTCTACTGCGGCTGAACACCAGCAAGATCTTTCTAGGACAGAAGGGGAGCACCGGCCCCCAGAGGGCCTGGTCTGGAGGTCCTTGCAGGGAGCTTAAGACTATAGGTTGGAAAATGCGAAAACTATAGAATTTTTTCTTTTTAGAGATCTGGCCTGGAGAAGCACAACTGTGTCCTTCTCCGGACAGTTCTTCCCAGGCACATGCTGGAGAGAGCCTTTCCTAAGCGAGCCCTGAGGAGTGGACACGGCAGCTCCCAGCGTGAGCAGGACACAGCACCAGCAAAGCTGAGTGCGATGGGTCTGGCACAGGCTTGGTTCTGAGTCCGGCTTTGGCACTTGCTACCTGGTAATCCTCCCGTCCTAGTCCTGTCACCTGGGCTACGGATCTGCCTTCCTCCCAGGTCCTCTGCCCCCTGCTGCCTCCACTCCAGTGCTTCCTTCACTATGTTACGTAACCAGGGTTCCTATTTTGAAGCACAAGGTCAGCTGGGCTCAAGGCCAGCCTTCAGCTTCCCCTTGGGCCTGTGCAAACAGGGGACGCCCTGCCCTCCCCCAGCCTTGCCCTCCAGCGGCACTGCCCCTCCCTGACCTCTGTCCTGCTCCGCTGAGCCTTGGCGTGAGCTGTTTCTGTGCACAGAGTGTCCCTCTGTCCCTTCTTTCCCTGAGCTCATCGTCCTGGTCTTAGCATGAGGGTATCTTCGATTTCCGTACAGCGCCAAACCTCCCACCCCCGTCAGCTTGCCTGGAGCTTCCACAGAGGAACTTTCTAATCCTCCTCCCTTTCATGGCCCTGACCACACTGCAATGTTTGTTACCGTGATCACGTTACCTGCCCTGTATTCAAAGGCTCTGGCAAGTCAGGGACCAGGTGGCTTCTTGCTAACCTTTCTATACCCACCACATAGCTCAAAGTCTGGCACTTAATTAATATACGTTGAATTAATGGAGACTAAGTATGACTTCACGTTAAGGCAGGGAAACCGAAATCTCACGTTATCCATGTGGGGTAAACTTTCAATGAGAAAATATACAAGGCATCCAGCACAGCCCTGCGCCCCCGGCTGCGCCATCTCTGTCCCTCCTCAGGGACACTGAGGCTTCTGGGTGGGAGCCAGAGTGGTGGGGGCAGGGCAGGACCCCAGCTAAGGGTCTCGGGGCATCTCCCTGGTCTCGCAGAGGGCAATGCAGCATCCTGATTCACACCTCTGCCTCTGATTTTTTATTTCTAACACTCTGGTCAATGAATCATGTCAATAAAGAGAAAAGAATGGATATGGTTCATTGCTCTTGGAAGCTTCATCTTCAATTTTAGAACCCCCTCCCCTCCCCAGATCAGAATTATCCATCTGAGATGAGAAAGCCAGATGAAACTCTCCCACTGAGCAGGCCCTGCCCCTCAAGACCCAGCCGTTCTGGAAGGTGCTATGGAGAACCCTCAAAGAGCTCAAGCTAGACCCCCCACCTGACCCTGACATCCCACTGCTGGGCATCTACCCAGAAGAAAAAAAATCCTCTAACCAGAGGGATGTTTGCACTACACTGTTCATTACAGCTCAATTTACAATCACCAAAATGTGGAAACAGCCTGAGTGCCCACCAACCCAGGAATGGATTAGCAAGCTGTGGTATATGTACACCATGGAATACTATTCAGCCACTAAAAGAGATGGAGACTTTACATTCTTTGTATTAACCTGGATGGAAGTGGAACACATTATAAAGCATCACAAGAATGGAGAAGCATGAATCCTACGTACTCAGTTTTGATATGAGGACAATTAAGGTCCTAGACACGGTGGGGGTAGGAGATGGGGAGATCTGAGAAAGGAAGGTGGGAGGGAGTGGGGGGACAAGGGGTGTGGTACACCTGTTGGCAGTGGAACACAATTATAAAGTGACCAGACGTCCCGCTTTTGGCGGGACAGTCCTGATTTTTAACAGTTTGTCCCATGTCCCACAGCATATTAAAAAAGTCCCATGTTCTATTAAAATTTTTGTTGCTCCATATAGACCAAATTTTTAATTAAGAAGCCCCCTCCCCAGTCAATGGTGTCCCACTTTACCAATGTTAAAATCTGGTCACCTTATTACAAGAGAATCCTTATCTAACAAAAGCAATCAATGTGACCTGATTCTGTGTACCTTCAATGAATCCCCAACGATAAAAAAAAGACTCAGCCATTCTCAGGGGTCCAGACAAAGCTGTACCCTCACTCTGTGTGCCGGGTTGATGGCCATCATTTCAGGGACACCATGGAGAGGCGCTTAGGGCACTGTTTCCTTTGCACCTGGCTTTGGCTGAGTTTGCATTTTGTCTGTGTAGGTCACAGGACAGCAGCAGTGAATCATTGGAGAAGTCCCCAAATCTCTGGGATTCAAATGAGCAAGACTTTGGCTGGTACTCTCAGGGCGCTGCATTATTTCGGTGGCATTTCCAGGGGACATTGAGCACTGGGGATTATCACTATGTCTCAGGACTTTAGGGCTCAGTGTCTCACTCTCTCCTTCAAAGGGGAAACAGCAGCTTGAGTGGAGAGCCGCGGCCCCAGCTGCACGGAACAGGTGGTTTCACCGCGGGCAGGCGCGGTGAGCCTGGCCCACTCCCTGCTCTCCAGGCCCCGGGCTTTCCTTTGGTAAATTGAACATGGTCTTACCCTCTGAAATCTCTCACTAACTCTCGTTCTCCAATGTCTTCTTGATGGCCGTCCAAGAAGCTCTGAGCCTTTAGGTCCCAGCAGGATGGCTGAATTGTGTGGGAGGTGACCACGGGCTTCGGCTTCACAACCATGGTGGTTTTATTCCTGCTCAGAGGCAAACACTCTGCTTCTCATTGTCTGTGCACCCAAGACAGCTCTGCTGTCTGAAAGCCCTTCTCCTGTTCATGGCTGTCCCTGGGAGAAGAGGTCAGAGCCAGGCTGTTCCGCACAGTGCCCAGTACATGAGAACTCCCTCTGCCTGACTGAGGAGGATATTCTGGACCTCCTCGTGCCATTAACCCTCTGCTAATGCCCCAAGGCCTGGTGCCTTTCCCAATTTGGTTTTCTTCTGTGTGACTGAGCAGAAATTATGTCTCCAAGCTCTCACTGGCATTTCTAGGTCTTCATGGAAACACACTGTCTTGCAACTCAATGCAGCAGGAGCCCACGTCTCTTCACACCTCACAGCACTTGGGTCGGACTGGGGTGACCCAACAATAACAATTCAGGCTTTGCTGCCCCCGTCGCTGCCCCCGTGTAGGAGCTGAGCCTCTTGGAAACTTTCTTCTGCAAGTAATTTGGAAAATGCCAGCAGTGAGTCTCACGGCAATCTGGAAATAGTCATTCATGTTCATAGGGTTGGTGTCCCCAAATTCATGCCCATTGTTGGGGTCAGGGGTTCTGGTTCCCCAAACTTAGTTGACCTGGTTTGATTACTCAGCTGAGCTAAAAAGTTCAACTGAGGTATCCCAGGAGTGGAAAGCAAAAATGAGCAAAAACAGAAAATAAAACCGGAGCAGGCTGGGCAAGAGTGGGCAGGAAGTCAAAGTGACCGGCAGGAGTCTCACGGTCACAGAGAAACTGTATTCAAGGACAGGATAAAGCTTAGACACTTCCAAAGGGAGTGGGGAGTGGGCCCCTCTCATGGGGGAGCAGAAGTGGAGCTGTCAAACCCCGCAGGGTGTAAACACCGTCCTCCTCTCCCTTTGACGTTGGCTCCAGGTCTGTCCCTGCCTCTCTCACCGCAGGGAGGTGTTGACCTTTCCTGCTGGTCACTGATTATTGTCCCTTTCTGCAGGTCACAGCTTCCCCAGATGACTCAGACCCACATTCTTTTTTTTCTTTTTTTCAGTTTTTGGCCAGGGCCACATATGAACCTGCCACCTCCTGTATATGAGGTCAGCGGCCGGCACCCTACTCCTTTGAGCCACAGGCGCCGCCCCCCACATTCTTTTTTATTTGCTTATTTTTTTTCTTTGAGACAGAGTCTCACTATAATACCCTCCATAAAGTGCAGTGGTATCACAGCTCACAGCAACCTCAAATTCTTGGGCTTAAGTAGTTCTCTTGCCTCAGCCTCCCAAGTAGCTGGGACTGTAGATGCCCACCTCAATGTCCAGCTATTTATCGTTGCAGTTGTCATTGTTTTAGCTGGTCCTGGCTGGGTTTGAACCCACCACCCTCAGTTTATGTGGCTGGCACTGTAACCACTGAGCTATGGGCGCCGAGCCCAGAACCACATTCATAGGTCCCAGGTTTATGGTAATTTGTCAGGGCAGCCTGAGGGAACTGCTTCAGTGTGTCTGTGCACCAGGCCTCCCTGTCCTCCCCAGCCATTCCCCTCCCTGTGTCCTCTCCAGCCGTCCCCCTCCCTGTGTCCTCCCCAGCCATCCCCACTCTGTGTGTCCTCCCCAGCCATCCCCACTCTGTGTGTCCTCCCCAGCTGTCCCCCTCCCTGTGTCCTCCCCAGCCACCCCCCTCCCCGTGTCCTCCCCAGCCGTCCTCACTCTGTGTGTCCTCCCCAGCTGTCCTCACTCTGTGTGTCCTCCCTAGCCATCCCCCTTCCCCTGTCCTCCCCAGCCATCCCCCTCCCTGTGTCCTCCCCAACCATCCTCACTCTGTGTGTCCTCCCCAGCTGTCCTCACTCTGTGTGTCCTCCCCAGCCATCCCCCTCCCAGTGTCCGCCCCCGCCCCCCACAGAAGAGAGATCGCACCAGCGGCGATAGGGAAAGAGTGTAAGTCCCAGTGGAGAAGGCGGGGGTGGCACCGCTGCTGGGGGATGGCTGGGGAGGACACACAGAGTGTGGACGGCTGGGGAGGACACACAGAGTGAGGATGGTTGGGGAGGACACAGGGAGGGGGATGGCTGGGG
>CAUYQV010096686.1:0-13064 GCA_963574575.1 Galagoides demidoff
TGCCTCAGGATCTGCTCCCACATCCAAGCCAGCCGTCCTCCTGCAGCCGGGACGAGCACCCTGCACAGCCCACAGGTCCCTCCTGGCCACCACCCCCAGCCGGCTCCCAGCCGCTTGGGGGGCTTTGGCAGGAGCACTTTACAATCTCTCTCTCTCTTTCATTTTCAATAGTTTGTCATGGCTAAAATGAGATGATGACGTCTATAGCTTGGAGGGCAAGACTCGAACCCATGCAGAGGCCTGCGTCCTCATGTCTGTGCATGCCACTTGTCCTCCCTGAGGGTACTTCAGCCCTGCTGTCCTCCCAAGAGATGCAGCCTGGCCTTCCCCACCCCGCCCCTCCAACACCCAAGTTGTCATGCCCCTTACACTTGCACTTGCCACATGCTTGGGTGACAACAGCTCCTTGAAGGCAGAGTCTGTGTCCTTCCTCTGTCCACCCCCTCACACCTTTCACGAAGCCCTGTCTATGCCCAGCACCAGCCTCAGCATCGGCCACGGAGAGGTGAGTTAGGAGGCAGGGGAGGCTGCGCTTTCTGACCACCTCATCCATGCCCCTCTGTGGGACTCCGTGTAGCTCTGGCCCACAAAACAGCAGCAGAAGGGCAGGGTGCTCACTCCTGGCTGAGGAAGCAAAAGCCAAGAAGGACCCCGTCCTCTCTCTGCTTCTCATGTTTTAGGGGGTGCATGAAGGGCAGAGCCTGTGTCAGTGGCAAGACGGAGTCCTGCCAACCCGCCGCACGAATCACAGGGGCCTGACAGTGAACTTGTCCAGGAGAGGCAGCCACAAGTCCTGCAGCAGGGGACAACCACGTGTTCTCTGGTCCTCTGTGCTCGTGTGGGGGTGTCAGGGTCACACCATAGGCAAGTAAACAAATGAAAGAAAGATGAAACTGTCGGGTAAGTGCCACCCAGAGAACTGGCCTTGGGTGACTTGACTGAAAAAGAGCTTGAGGCGACTTTGGATGGTGTGGGCAGGGAGAGCTCTGAGTGACAAGAGCCGAGTGTCCCTGCTGGCCAGGAAGAGATGGTCTAGCGAGACAATCGCTGATGCAAGGGTCAAGGGAGGAACAGGCTGGGGCCTGGAGGCACAACCCAGGTCAGATGGCAGCCTGGTGCCAGGCAGGGAGTGAGGGGGCAGAGCTGGGAAGTCTGGAGAGATTTTCAGATCCGTCAGGGCAGGACACACGAGGTGTGGGGTGATCTCAGCTCCTCAGCTGCTTTACTTACCCATAATTACATCTCATCTGGGGACGTGTTCTTGACAGATGAGACTGTCAACAAGCCCAAGGCAGCTGAGGTGCTCGTTGCTCTTGACAGAACATTTTATCTGACGGCAGAAGGCCGAGATGATCAGATACTATAGTAGGTGGGTTTGGAACCTCTGGCCCTGCCAGGGGTCCCAGAGCAATGCGATTTGGACATGGCTCTGTGGCGGGCAGCACGAAAAGTGCCCTGGGATGAAGTGCAGACACTCCGGGCAGCAGGCAGGGCAGGAGGCCAGCGTGATTCCATCAGAGAACAGCTCCCGCCTGAGCTGCCAACCTAAACCCAATCATATGCTGTTTACAAGCACGTGAAGTGACAAAAAGATTAAAAAGGAGTGTTGTGCACACACACATAGGAAAAAGGGTCACAGAACTGCTGTCATGCACTGGAGGCGGCAAAGGGAAACATCATTCACAGAACAAAGACGATAATTTTACGTTATAAAGGGCTCCATTCACAACAAAGACGGGTAATTGCCATGAGCTTTTAAGTATTGAATTACCATGTCTTTAAATAGATGGTAAATTAATGTTGGCAATTTAAGAGACACGGACAGAGGCAAAATGTAGTGGGAGATTCAATATTCAATACTTCTGTCTGCCTTTGACAGGTCGTTTAAACAAATTTTAAACAAAGCTATAGAGGGAATGAACAAAGAAATTAAGAATGATTTAATATAGAAATTAATACCCTAGAGAAAATATAACTATTTTTAATGTTCACGGAAAGCTGACTAAAATGTGTCAAGAATTGTGCCTCAAATAAAATCTCAAACCTGCACAGGCAGGATGTATGTGGATTACACGCCGAGGCCACACGTGCAAAGGAAGAGAAGGACAGGGGGGAGGAAGGAGGGAGGGAGACAGCAAAGAAGCTGCCCAGGCTTAAAACTTTAACCTTTAGGAATTAAACATGAAGGTTCTTTATAATCCAGAAATTAAACAAACAAACAAACAAAAACAAAACACAATTGCAGACTGCTAATTGTAAAGACAGTGGAAACGCCGCAGTGGCAGATGGCATTGCCAAGGACGGCTGCCCCGTCCCCCTCCCACAAGCTTGACCAGGATGTCCCTTCCCATCAGCAGGTGGGCTGTGCTTCCCTCCCCAGTGAGTCTCGGTGGCTCTGGGACCTGTTTTGACTGACAACAGGTAGAAGCGACCTTCCTGCTGTGTGTGACCTCTGGGCCCGGCCTTAAGAGGTCTGCATCTCCAGTCTTTGCTGCTGGGACTCCACGCTGCCTGGAGAAGACTCCAGAGCTGTGGGTGTGGAGAGTGCACCCCAACAGAGCAGCACACATGGGGGAGCAGCTCTCACTGACTTTAACCTCATGAGACACCCTAACACCAGGTGGTACAGGGGAGCCGCAGGGGAGCCTTGCCTGAATTCCTGACCATAAAGGCCTCCTGCTCGCCCATAAATGTTTAAGTAAACTGCTTTTGATCCTACTTCTTAACAGAGATGACAAGGAGCGGGTGTGTACGGTGCAGGTGTGGACCAGCACCTGTCCTAGCAGAGACGCTCGCTCAGCCACCTGGGCTCACCGGTTGGTTGGTGTGCAGCGAGCTGCTATCTGCCAGTGTCCATTTGGATTCTGTAGGGGCAAACTCAGGAGCTGAATGAGGACAGGACAGGACAGGGGTCATGCTCTGAATTCTCAAAGTCCTGAAGGATGTCGCCAACCCCTGTACTCCGCCAGGATTTGCGATTGTATTTGACCTGTTCCCCTGGCAGAGCGGGGGCAATTTCACGGGCTTCTACCTGCCCCTTTATGCCCAGGCCACGTAACCAGCATGCAGGCTCTGCTCATCCTCACATGGCCTCTTCCAGTCACACCACATCTGTGTATATTCAGGGGCCAGAGGAATGACCACTAGGCAGGGGTATGGGCCTGGAGGAGGCACTGTGAGTGACCAGGCTGGACTCTACTCACTGTCTGGTTACCATGTCCCCTGGGTACCAACATCAAACCAGGCCCTGTGTTTGGCAATTCTCAAAATGTTTGAATACTTGTCTGTTCCCAGCATATGACTATCAGAGTAAATAACTGCAGGGTTTTTGAGGGAGTTTCTGAAAAATTATTGCCATATACAGCCATGCCTCACTTAGCAGTGCTGTCGTGTTGTCGTGTGAGCCCCCTAGAGTGAGCGTACCCCTGATGGCACAGCCGCCGGTGCCTGTGCTGTGTGGGGGTGCTGCCACCCCCGGGTCCCACAAGCTGCCGTGGTGCTGAATTCCGTGGGCACCCAGCACACACGGTTAGTGTTCGTGTATCTAAACATGTCTAAACACAGAGAAGGTGTAGCACACACACAGGTCACGGCCTTATGGGGCCACCGTGACAGTGCGGCCATCCCTGGCCAGAACACCATGTGACTCACAGCGCACTGGTGACAGGTGCTTCAGCGTCCTCTCTTCTGCAGACCTGGCCCCTGCACCAGTGAACGAGCTCCAGGGCACAGCATTCCCCTGGGACCCTGCCCCTTCCTCCTGCTCCATTCTGTCCTTTTGGGTTTACAGACCTAACCAGACCCAGGTCAACCCCCATCTACCTTGTCCCTAGGAACACTGTGCTCTGCTGGCCACCTCCTGTCTCTCTGGGAGGGCTCTCGGGGCTGCGCCTCTCAGAGACACCTCATTCCCATGACTTGGAGACATCTCATTCTCATGCTGAGAGGAGGTAGGAGACGCCCCCTGCACTGCTGCTAGTGGCCCAGTTTTGTGGTGGCATCTCCCACTCACCCCTGCCAGGGACGACAGCCACCTAGGGCAGTTAATGTGACATAACTGGCCTGGGCCATAGGGTGCGCAGACATGAGGTCAGCTGTCCCTGTGGTGTGTGAGAGGGTGTTTCTGGAAGAGACTAGCATTTGGATGGCAGGCCGAGTAAAGCATTGGTCTTCCCACCTGGGTCGCCTCATCCAAGCCCCCAGAAGCCAGAAGAGAGGAAAGGCTGAGACGCCTGTGCCTGGCTGCAGGTGCTGGGTCTGGGTCTTCCCTGCTGTTCCTCGGGCTTGAGATAACAGCTCCAGGCTAGAGCTGGTGCAGAGCTCTCCTGGACCTCCTGCTGCAGGGCCACGATCTCAGGACTCCTCGGCCTCCACTTCTGCATGAGGCAATTCCTTATAATAAATCTCATAGATATGTGAGATGGATACATACCTGCATTGTTTGCAGAGCCCCGGCTGATGCGCCACCCTAGAGCTCCCCTGAGACAGCCCCTCCCCAGCAGATCCCTCATTACTTTGGCAGGACATGCTTCCCAGCTGGCCTGGAAGACGCAGGAAGAGACCGTGAGCCACGGCACACTTGGCCTCTGGATGTCGGCACAGGCCTGGCCTCCGGAGAACAGCTATGCCCTGACGGGGCTCCTGACGCCCAGAACTATGAGCTGATAGACTTTGTTAGTCGTGTCTTGGCTTTGGAAGGGACTTAAGAGATTGGCAACACTTAAGGTTGAGGAAACATACTTTCCATAGGAACAAAAGGCTGTCATGTGACATGGATGAGCGTGTTATTTGGTACAATCTTTTGAGAAGATAGTTTGATAAAATGTGCCAAAATTTAAAATTAACCCAGCAATCCTACCTCTAAGATTTATCCTTAGATTATCAAAAAAGTGTATACAAAAAGGTTTGTTCAAAGCTGTGCAATCATTGTTTATAATACTAACCCCAAATTGAAAAAACTTAAAAGTCCAAAAATAAAAAATAAGGTAGTGAGTTAGTACACATTTAAACAGAAATAATAGTAGCCAAAAGTGATGACATATGACTATATTCATTGATATTGGCCAAAAGATCAGTGATAGATATTTTAGTGAATAAAAGATTGCATAATAAAATACATATAATACCTTTGTAAATATTCTAATTCACACAGACATTTTTTAAAAAAATTCATACATGTTAATAGTTTCTTTTTTCCTGGTGATGTAATTTGGGGTGATTTTTAAAATCTTCCTCCTCCTGTTTTTTAATATATGTTTGGTTCCTTTCTTCCTCCCACCCTACAATGAGCAGGAACAATGTTTATGGTTCATAACGACAATAAGGATATTTTATTTTTTAAAAAGGAAATAAACAAGACCAGTTAAGTAGATGAAATACATATAAGGAAAGATTAAGATCCTTTATATATAAAGGACATTATGAGTCACTAAGTAGAGTCAAAAGACATTTAAGACATTCCACACACACACACAAGACGCAGGGACAATAAACCTTCGAGCTTATGAGCAATCAGATACATCCAACGAGACAATGGGTCTCCGTGTTCTTCTGTCACACTGGTGAGGGAAAAGCCTTTTATCTTCACTGGTTTACAACTCCTGCCTATTTCTAAAAGTCAAATCTATTATCGAAAGGTGATTAAATGTCATCCCAGCTGCCTTTTAATCTTGAACACATTAGATTAGCATTATTAACATTGCTGCAATTAGCAGTTTGCCTGGGCCCCGACCAGCCGCCGCTGCCAGGCAGAGCAGAGCCCCTTGGGGGTGGGAGGGGCTGCACAGCCTCGTGTCTGGGAAGAAGCGTCCGGGCGCTCCGCCACCAAACAGCCTGTAGCTTGCTGACCACTTGGATAGAATCCCACTGAGAGCTTTCTCAAGACTATTTCATTTTGATTAATTTCTCCAATTTATAACGCTGGAAAGTTTTGTGTGTTCTTTTTTTTAACACAATTGCATTATCTCACAGAGGCTTTATAGATTTGAGCCACCGATATGCATTAAAATAGCCACAATTAAAGCAAACTAAATGTCTTTGTTGGTGGGGTCTCGCTCTTTAGCCTCTGGAACTGCTATCTACACACTTTATCTTTTGTGGTGGGACAGAATGTTCTGTTCTTTCAGATACATCCATTCATCAAAGCAGAGATGAAACTCAACTTCACAAAAGTGACCTTGCAGTTGGGAGCTGGATTCTCTGCCGGCAGGAAGCAGAGAACATCACTGGAACACAGCAGAGGCCTTGCCAGGGAGTCCCTGAGACAGACTTGTCAAGGGACAGTGTGATTTCAGGGACAAACATGTTCACCCTTGCACACCAAAAAAAATTCCTCTCTCCTTTTGGTTTCAATAACTAGGCCTTCCTTTTGATCAGAGAAATAACATATAAATGCTCCAGGGTAGGGAAAGATTTGTGCTTGGAATGAGGGACACATGAGAGATGTCAGCCTTCTAGAACCCTGGGGCATGGGGCAGCTGAGGAAGGCCACTGCTGCAGAACATCGAGGCAAAACAGAACGAAACCCAGAAGGCTGGGAGGTCGACACTCACAGTGCATTCTGGGCACTCGGCAGCCAGCACACAAACCCACACACAGTGCACGGGTCCGGAACCACCATCCATCACCTGTCTCGACACACAGATTATGAATCTACCATCATCTTTGAAAATAACAACCGAGGCCTGTGTCCAGAGAGGAATTTCCGTGAATAAGAAACCCAAGCAACTAATTACTCGAGTTTCTCCATGTTTCTCGTTCTCCACTTCAAATAAAAGGCAGATGACAAAAATTTAAAGACAAATAAGCAAAATATTCAATATCGGATAACTCTACGCGACGTCAGAACAATCTTCTATTTCCACCATCTACTCCTAATCATCTGCATTCCTGGTCACACTGTTGATCCCAGATTTGGTGATGGTCTCAACGTTTTCCTCACTAGATTCTTTACCAAGGGAAAAAGACACAAAGCCTTTTCCTGCAAGTTCCTCGGGGCCATCCAGGGTCATGTCATGGGCTCAACATGTAATTAACGTCCAAAGCAGATTCACGTGTCACTGTTATATGTAAGGCATAGTAGAAAAATATAATTCAAGAAGCCCTAAGCCTGGGAAAACGACAGGCCTACTAGTTAGAGATTTCAAGGAGATTTAGATGTGACCCTGGAAAATAATAGAAAGAAACTAATGTGTTACTATTTAAAAATTTATTAAAAGGGTAATAGTCCCATAGTTCTCAATTTTTTAAATTACTCTGAAGCTGCAAAAATAAGCACAGAAGCATTTTTTAAGCCTTAGAACAGAGTAAGATGCTGATCAGCCTCTGCTCTGGTAAGGCTGGGAAGGCGAGTCTGATGACGGGACCCAGGCTTATCTAGATGACCTGTGGCCATTTTCTTAGGAAATCGAGGCCATCTCGGACGCTGTCCGCTTGTAATTTCATTTCTAGGCAGCTCCAGCTGCTGGAACATTCTTTTTCCTGCTGAGTGGCCCTTGAATCTCCACCAACTGGTCCAAGCTCTGGTCTGTGGGTGGCACATGTCCTCTGTGAGCTGGGTGGCAGTGTCCTCTGTGACCATCTCCACCAACTGGTCTGAGTTCTGGTCTGTGGCCTGGGTGGCACATGTCCTCTGTGACCTGGGTGGCAGTGTCCTCTGTGACCATCTCCACCGACTGGTCCCAGCTCTAGTCTGTGACCTGGGTGGCACATGTCCTCTGTGACCTGGGTGGCAGTGTCCTCTGTGACCATCTCCACTGACTGGTCCCAGCTCTGGTCTGTGACCTGGGTGGCACATGTCCCCTGTGACCTGGGTGGCAATGTCCTCTGTGACCATCTCTACCAACTGGTCCAAGCTCTGGTCTATAACCTGGGTGGCATGTGTCCTCTGTGACCTGGGTAGCAGTGTCCTCTGTGACTATCTCCACCAACTGGTCCCAGCTCTGGTCTGTGACCTGGGTGGCACGTGTCCTCTGTGACCTGGGTGGCAGTGTCCTCCGTGGCCATCTGCACCAACTGGTCTGAGCTCTGGTCTGTGACCTGGGTGGCAGTGTCCTCTGTGGCCACCTCCACCAACTGGTCCCAGCTCTGGTCTATGACCTGGGTGGCACGTGTCCTCTGTGACCTGGGTGGCAGTGTCCTCTGTGGCCATCTCCACCAACTGGTCCGAGCTCTGGTCTGTGACCTGGGTGGCACATGTCCTCTGTGACTCTTTGGGTTTTTCTGCAGGTGAGACAGCTCCTGGGCCCTCCATTCATTACACATGGTGAGGCTGCCAGATGCCTAGTCTTAGTGACCAGCATCACTTGACACTCACATGTGATGCCCAGACCTGGAATTTTTACCACAGAGCTGCCTGTCCAGCTCAGAGAAGAAGAGGACTGTTAGTGTCACTTCCCAGGCCCACGGCAGTTCTGTTAAAGCCGCCTCTGCCTGCTTCTCCGCTTCCCACCAGCGCCTCTCCACGAGGAGGCGGGAAGTGTACAGAAGGATCTCACCTTCTGGAAGGCGCCAGGCTTTGAGAGAGCAGTGCTGCTGTCATCTCCTCATCTTCAAGGAGAGTTTTGCTTCAGTGCACGCGACTGTCCTTTCCAACAGAGGAAACGGGCTCAGATCTGAAGGTGGAGGACGACCCCACAGGCGACTTTATCTGCCTCGGGAGGGTTACGTTCTCTTTCTTACACATGAGCAGGAGTTCTCGATCAAGTCAAAATGACATTCAGACAAATGGGGATGTTTGCTCGTGGAAGGCCGTGGAAGGCCCTGGATGGCCCTCTGGGACACACGCCCCACATGCAACTTGGGGTCTGCTGCGTCCCCACATCACCCGGAGCACTGGCACGTCCCTGGCCTCAGGAGGAAGGCTGTCATGCTGGTGGCTGCGTGCAGGTGGCCGGGCGGCTGAAAGGCCATCTCAGCACTCTCTCCCCCAAATCAGCCACTACTCCTGGGTGCTGGCATCCGCAGGCCTCTGCATGTTTCTACCACACTCTGGTCACAGAAGGTACAGTTGTCAGGAAAAAACCCATCAGGGTCCACTACTGTGGGCAGGCACAGTCAGCCACAGTCTCGCACCATGGTCTCCACCTACTGCTCTTGGCCGGTCTACCTGGCCTCACCCCCAGCTCACCCCAGTGGGGGCCAGGACAGCCATGGGGGGAAGCAGAGTCTTGATGGGGGGAGGGAGGACATCCCTGGGGAGAAGGACAGCCTTGAGGGGGAAGGACAGCCCTGGGGGTGGAGGCACAGCAGAGCCATGGGGTATCCTGGGTCCCCGCTCTCAGGGCGCTGCGGGACTCCTCCCTGGGTGGCTCCCACTCCCCACAGCTCTCAGCTTTGTAAGCTTTTTGTGTAATCACAGGAGAAACCATCCCAGGAGACCAGCCTTCCTCCCTCCACCTGCCAGGAGTACTGTGGAAACAGAGGGCCTCGGCTGCCATGGCAACCACAGCTGCCGGGCACGTCCAGGGATTTCCTGCAGGGACACAGGAGCAGTGGAGGGGGCATTCAGGTCTAGGTTCTGTGGTTCCCTCCTGCAAGGACAGATGTGGGTCCCCAGCAGGAGGGGCCGAGACTCCTCTCCCTGGACACCCTCTACCCCAGGGCTCTGCACACTCGGTGTGGGCACCATGGCACCTGATGATTTAATCCCAGGACAACCTGCTCAGGAAGACACACTGCTCTGCACCAAATGGCAGATGGGATTTACTTTGGTGGGATTTACTGTCCTAAAAGTTACCAGTGGGGGCAAAAGCCCAAAGCCTGGACGCTAGGACATGTGTGTGCTCAGGACTCGCAGCTGTGTAGCTGGCAAGGGCACGGTTTATCTGAGCTACGGGAGTGAGAAGGAGCCAGGCTTCCCCTGCTCCGTCCTGTCTTGCCTCAGGAAGGAGGTGCCGGACTGTGGATGGTGTTACCAGGCAGGGCTCTGTCTGTGCCCCTGAGCTCTGGCCCCACCATGTAATTACTGCTTTTTAAAATCATCTCTGCTGAGCTGGGGTGTCCCTGCGTCACGTACTCAGAATGTTGGTGTGAAACGAGACTGCCTGACAAGCTCATGTCCCATCCACTGACGATGAGGAACGAACCTCAGCTCCCCGGAGCTTTGGCATCACTGCCTGTCAGTGACACTGTGCCAGCCCTTTCTGTGCAGCGGGTTCAGAGAACGAGGGAAGGGAGAGGATCCTCTCAGTGCCATGGCGCTAGAGGATGAGGCTGAGGAAACATGCCCGTGGATGTGGACACTTCCATTCTTGGGAAAACCAGGCACTGGGCCTCAGGAAGGGATGATGACAGTGGGCTGTCAACAAGGCTGTGAAGGAGGTGTCCCGTTAACACTCCCGTAGCTGACAGTATGGCGCCTACCAGGCCTTCTGATACCTCCACACCTGCCTTCCCTGTGTCCAGTCTCCTGGCTCACTGAGGTCCTGGAGTGCTCAGCCCTCAGGTGCCAGGGCAGCTGGGCACCTGCCTCCACTGTGGATACTGCTGCGTGGCTGCTGTTAGTGGCATCAGGGAGGGAGCTGGGATTTATGGGGCAACCTTCATGTCCCTTTAGCCCCGAAACCCAGAACTGCCTGTCAGGCCCTGGGGAAGCAGACCCCCACCCCCCGCCTTGAAAACAGACCATAGCTCTTGCTGGCTTTGGGAATGGCCTCTCTGAATATCAGTCTCTGCCTGGGACCAGCCGTGCTCTGAAACACAGTGTGTGGTGCAGAGCTTCTCAGGGGAATCGGGGAATTTCATCCCTACACATCCCAGAATCTCCTTTCTGCTGTACAAACACCACAGCTCTCTCTGTGGGCAGAGAACACTCTGGAGAAACGTGTTCTCAGCCAGCAGGCCACAATTAGTGACCTGTCTAAGATGCCGGCATGAGGCTGGCTAAGTGCTGACTGAGGCTGCCCAGGTACTGACTGAGGCTGGCCAAGTACTGACTGAGCCTGGCTCACTGGGGCCGCAGGTAGTGCTGCTGTTACCTCTGTGGCAGGTGAGAGCATGGGGACAGAGAGAAGAGGAAGACCTCCTCACAGCCATGGGAAGGGTGGGGAAGTTCAGTCCCGACAGGTGCCACTGCTGTCCAGGTTGGGCTTATCACCAGCTCTCCTGATTCTACTTGGTAACGGGGCTCCTGGACAGTTCAGATGTGGGGAGCACCCCTGTGGACCGTTCAGACGTGGGGAGTACCTCTGGGGACCCCTCAGACACAGGCAGCACTTCTGGGGACTGCTCAGATGTGGGAAGCATCCCTAGGGACCACTCATATGTGGGGAGCATCCCCGGGGACCACTCAGATGTGGGAAGCATCCCTGGGGACCACTCAGATGTGGGGAGCATCCTGGGGACTACTCAGACACAGGCAGCACCTCTGAGGACAGAGCAGCCAGGTACCCACTCCCGGCGGGCAGGGCTGGACCATTCAATCTGGAACCCCCAGCACAGTGATTGGGGTTTAGTGAAGATGTACAAGTATCAGGTAACTGGCTTGTTAAGGTTTTCTCTGTCCAGTTGAGGATTTTGGTGGCAGGTGATTTTAAACTATCTCATTTCCCAAAGCTGTTTTCTTTCAAATGTAATAGTGCCCCCCACCCCTTGTCTTCAATGGGAGCCACAAGAATTCCAGAGAATGCTGAGGCAGCACCATTGCCCATCTTTATTTTGGAGGGAACTTGGTGAACATTCTCTATCACTGCC
The DNA here is from genome assembly GCA_963574575.1 of Galagoides demidoff. Lineage (NCBI taxonomy): Eukaryota > Metazoa > Chordata > Mammalia > Primates > Galagidae > Galagoides > Galagoides demidoff. The sequence goes on from CAUYQV010096686.1 coordinate 11,692, forward strand.
ACATCACAACGTACGTGGACAGCCATAAATCTTTTCTCCAACATCAATTTCCAATAATTAATGCCCCAATGTAGCAAATCTAAAGGGGTTGGCTTGATCTAATTCAGACAGGACCCGTGGAAGTGGGAAAGAGCTGGGCTGAAACTCCTGTGGCAGGTGCCTGGCAGCTCTGTGACCTGGGGCAGGCCACAGCCTCTGTGCCCCATTCCTCTTGTTTCTGGAACAAGGCGGGAAATGCCTCTCCAACTCCTATCTTGGTGTTGGGCCTCCCTGATTGACCATGACTGAAAGACAGGGTCATAGGCCAGCAGTCCCGTGGATATGGTTCTGTGGCAGGTATTGCTATGACGATGTCACTGACAGGCTGGACGGAAGGGATGGCTTTCCTGGGCAGCCAGGAGCACACACATTGACCACTAGAGCTCAGGGAGAGAGAACTGGCCACCAGAGCCCCCTAGGGCAGGCGTCCTCAAACTACGCCCCGCCTAAGACATTTATCCAGCCCGCTGGGTGTTTTTGCTGCTTTTGCCTGTCCTGCTTAGCAGCCGACTCATCCTGGGGCCTGCAATCTGGCCCTCCAACGGTCTGAGGGACGGTAAACTGGCCCCGTGTTTAAAAAGTTTGAGGACCCCTGCTCTAGGGCTTCTGCAGTGCCCACTCTTAGCACAGCTTATCTGCCTCCAGAGAGCAGAGGAGAGACACGTGGAGAAAGGAGGAGCCAGCCGGGAGAATCTCTCCTGAGCGCTCCATGAACAGGATGGTGGCGGGATGGACAGATGTCCCCAGCTCAGACGCCTGTCATAGGCCTACCAGCTAAAGATGCTCTCTGGGTTGCTATACGCCACAGAAACTGGAATTTTCTGGGAAAAGGGGCCCTGCTCAAAGGCAACAGCCATCTTCAGCCACTTGGAGCCACGTAAGGCTTGTGGGAAATGAAGCGCTTTCCTTCCAAAATTCACCTGCTGCCCCTTATCTTTCATCATCTGTGACCTATTCCTTCCAGACAAGTTTGCTTTCATTTTGCATCCTCACTTAAAATGAAAATATTCTTGGGAAAAGTAACCTGGTGAATAAAGAGACCTTGGTACAATAAAGAAGCAAAACCACTTTGCTAGGCCAGTTGGGCCTGGGGAAAGTGGAGGTTCCTGGTGGCACAGGGGGGAGAATGGGGCAGGAGGAGAGAGGCCATGGCAGATGAGTGGGCTGCTGGGAGAGGCCACAGGAGGTGAGTGGGGCGCTGGGAGAGGCCACGGCAGGCGAGTGGGGCGCTGGGAGAGGCCACGGCAGGCGAGTGGGGCGCGGGGAGAGGCCCGGGTAGGCGAGTGGGGGTGCGGGGAGAGGCCAGGGTAGGCGAGGGGGGGTGCTGGGAGAGG
>CAUYQV010096687.1:0-14369 GCA_963574575.1 Galagoides demidoff
CCCAGCTACTTGGGAGGCGGAGGCAGGAGACTCGCTTGAGCCCAGGAGTTGGAGGTTGCTATGAGCTGTGATGCCATGGCACTCTACCCAGGGGGATAGCTTGAGGCTCCGTCTCAAAAAAAAAAAAAAAAAAAAAGAAGACACTGAATCAACTTAGTTTTAGCTGCACAACTTCAGACGCTTGTTCTAAACCATCACTGTCTTGTCGTAGCCTGTATTCTGCTGTGCTGTAGGAAAGTGATTGCTAAGGAGTGAAAAGCTAGTGAGGGCCTTGCTAAGGCTGAATGAAACTAGACCGGGTCATCTGAGTTCGTGCAAAGGCTTTTGAAAATTATGTGCGAATGTGTGTGGGGGCATGCTGCCTCCCGTACCATCCTCATAGTTGGTTGATTCTAAGTTTCGGTGGCTGGAATACCTCCCCCTAAACTTGTGGCTCTGAGAGAAGCTGCTAAGCTCCTTGTGTATAAACCCAGCGTTGTGACATCTGCTTAGGTCATTTAGAGGCTGTGGTTGTTCCATGTCTCATTCCGAATTGTGTGCTACGTAGCCAAGCCTGCCAGATTACTCACCTCTGAGCAAACAGGCAATTTCTCTAATGCTAGGCTTATTTTGCAAAATGCTAAACAATTTCATAGCTCTCCATCCCAAGCCTTTTTTTCTGCCATCAACCTTACTTTGCTAATGATAATGCCATCTCTTCCTGTCACCCCTGTTACAGACCCATTTGTAGAGTGGAGCTTTGGGGGGCATGATTTTAAAGTTAGGAATATATGGGTTTGAATTTCTTTTCTCTGACTCCATAATATCGTGATCTTGGAAATGTTAATGCATTTCTCTCCTCCATCCATTTAACAAATATTTATTGGGTACCTGTTCCATGCTGGGCAACGTTCTGGGCCTTTGGGATAGCCAGCTTAGAGTGCACAGCCCAGTTGGAGTAGATAGATAAGAAATGAGCAAATAAATGTACGGTGTGTCCAAGGGTGGGAGTGCAAGGGGTGTGTGGGATAGAGGTGTGAAGTGGAGGAGGTGGGTTGAAGTTGTTTATGAAAGTCACTTTAGCAGAGTGGTTGGGAGGAATGCCTGCTAGAAATGCACTCAAGAGAGAAAGGAAAGAGTAGAATTGAAGGCACCACGTACAGGCACCTTCCATGATGGTTTATAATAAAGAGAGGCAGAGATGTGTTATGGTAGCTGGGAGGCAATGTGGCGTCAAGTGAAGTTTTATTTTAAGATTGTCCAGCATTTTTGTATGCTGATGTGAACGATTCAGTAGAGAGAGGGAAATGGAAGATTCAAGAGTAAGAGGGAATAATTGGCGAGGCAGTGTTGTTCCTGAGTTGACAGGGATGAGACCTTCTGTACAAGTGGAAGGTGTGGCCTCCATAGCCACATTGGGCAAAGAATGTAAGAGCACACACAGCATCAGTTGTCAGGAGACATGGTGGTTGGTGTGTGTCCACACCTTTTTGGATTGCTTGTTTCTTCAGTGGAAAGGGAAGCAAGGTTATCGTCTGAGAGAGGAGATGGGGAGGACACATGGGATATTAGAGGAGAGAGAAAAAGGTACAAGCCGGTCATTGCAGAGAGTGGGCCAGTGAACGAGCTGCAGAAACGCAGTTGAATTGCCAGGAGGCTCCAAGGGCCCATTTGAGACTAGAGATTGTCAATGTAAAACTAGATCAGTTAGTTTCTTTTTACGGAATATACTTCCCCGATGTGTCTGCCATTTTGAAAGGATTGTAGTACTTCCTGGTCATTGCCCCTGAGAAGCCCTGGAAGCTTCTGCGCCCATCCTTCCTTCCCATTTACCTTTCACAGTTTCCTTCTCCTGTTCCTAGAGTTCTAGGAAAAGAAGTTAGCAGCTTTCCCGTTTGAATTTCCAGAACACCTTACCAACACCTTTCCTGCCGCGCTCTTACATAAACTTTAGCCCTGTCTTTACATTTCTGCTTTTATCCTGACCCTGAGTAGGCATGGATTTCTGTCCCCAGCCCCTCATACAATGTCTCCATGTTGCAGATTTTTAGATAAATGTTTACTGCCTGGAAAGAGGAAGGAAAAAATTCAAAGTTCCCCTCTTGTTTCTGTATATCCAGTTCTTAAAGATGGCCTGTTTCTAGTATTCAGTGATTAAAAATCAAACCACCCTTCTCTAGAGATTGATTAACAGTGACTTTTTCCCTTTGGATTTCTTTTAGAGATTACATTTATTTACTAAATACTTGTTATTTTTCTTCTGGTATGTGTCTAAATGATGAATATTTCTTGGCACCACTTGAACAATACAAAGTCGAGAAAGATTTATTTTCTAACAACTGCTTCCCTTCCAGATAATGGCAAATTACATAAAACATTTTTAGGTCAACCAAGGCAACTGAGAAATTTTGATTTCGACCACAGCTGAGGCAATTTGCTGTGGGGACGGCTGGAGGCACAAAGGTTCCCGAAGCCAGTTGGGGGCCTGTAATTGATTTCAGATGTGCCTGAATAACACTGAAGATAAATGTCCCAGAGGTAGATTATTGGAGCGCTCTTTAGCTGTTTCTAATAAAATTTTCTTAAAACTTCCAAGATTTTTTTCCCCTGCAGATGCATACAATAATTCTAGCATAAATTCATGGACCCGAATGAAAACTATATGTTTGTTAGTGATTCCCCATTTCTTTCCTAATTAGGAAAGAAATATAGTCTCAGTAGAAAAAAAAATAAGATAACTATAAAGAACAAAGATAATCGCTGGAATTTTACATACATAAATTTATGTAGTTGGGATCATACAGAACATAGTTTTGCCTATTAATTTTTATGTGCTAGCCGGAGCTTTTGCCCTGAGGATTATAAATTTTTCAAAGTCTGAATTCAGTAGTCTGGTATATCAGTGTTTTTCTTTTTTTTTCGTAGTTTCCCCATGTTGTCTTGGGGAATCATAGAGATGAGTGTCTTGGGGGGCCACGTGTTAAAGTGGTGTGCCAAGAGCTTGGGGAAAGCAGGAGTTGGGACGAGGTCATTCGGTTGATTGGCTACAGGCCCCCTTGGACTGCTCAAACAGAGCTCCATATTTAACTAATTTTTACATTGAGCTTCTGCACAAAATTTTCCTTGAACAAGGGTTTTCAAGCATATTAAAATTTGAAAACGTTATTGGCGAACCCCAAGTTCACATTTGTTACCGATCTAGTATTTCTACAGTTTCAGTAACATTGCAGGCAATTTAGTACACACACATAATTATTTCTTTGGGATCTATAGGTAAAGCATTATTTGGTTAAGCAGTCGAGACAATAGATACTGTTAAGTCAGGCTAGATAAATAAATCTTGCCTGGAGAACGGTTCTATTGCTTCAGCTCCTACTGGCGATGTATGCAAAAACCCGTCTCTTTGCACACCAGTGACGTTTTCTTGGTGGTTATTTGCTGTTTGCTAGTTGAAAAGCAACAGATCACTTCTATTTTAATAAACAATTATTTTATTATGGTGAGGCTCAACTTTTCCCGACGTTTAGTAGTGATGTTTTCTTACACAAATTTTTTATTTGCTTGTATTTCTCTATTATTTCTATGGGAGTATTAGTGGTTTTCTAATGGGTTTTAAGATTTAACTGTTGACCCCTTAAACAACATGGCTTTGAACTGTATAGGTCTACCCGTAGGAGTTTTTTTTTTTTTTTTTTCCAACCAAATACGCAGGTTGAAAATACAGTGTGCATGGGGTACAAGACCTGTTGGAATAGAGGGTGGTGAACTTTGAGATGGGTTTGAGAGGGGTTTTGAGATGGTTTCTGACACATGGGTTCCACAAAGCCAACTATGGGTCTTGAGTATGTGCTGAATTGAGTATTTGCAGAGATCTCAGAACCAAGGCCCTGCCTATGCTGAGGGATGAGGACACAAGTATAGTAAGGGTATTAACCCTTTGCTTATTTGGGGCTATTTTTTCCAGCCAGTGTTATATTTTTTATATCATTCAGTATATTTTAGGTGGTCTAAATAATCAGTTATTTTCTTTATGACTCCTTCTCTGGCTTTTACATTTGCAAAAGTCTCTTTTCCATTTTCCTAAGATTCACCTGTGATTTCTAATAGTCCAGTGGTTTCATTGTAAAAATTAACATGAGTTCACAAGTAGGTATCTGGATTCAAATGTTTTATTTTTAATATATAATAACTAATTTTTATGTTATCATTTGTGAATGATCCATGCCAACTTCATTGGATTATTCATAGATACAGTCAACTTTTATCCAATAATCTTTTTTTTTTTTTGAGACAGAGTCTCGCTAGGTTGCACTTGGTAGAGTTCTGTGGCATCACAGCTCACAACAACCTCAAACTCTTGGGCTTAAGCAATTCTCTTGCCTCAGCCTCCCAAGTAGCTGGGACTACAGGTGCCCACCACAATGCTATAGATGGATATTTTGTTGTTGTTGTCAGGCAGGCCCGGGTTGGGTTTGAACCCACTGGGCCCGGTGTATGTGGCCAGCACTCTAGCTGCTGAACTATGTATACTTTCTTAAAGGTCTACATCTTCTTAACCCATGTTGTTTGCTCTGGCAGTTTATTTGAAGAGTTTCTTGGAATTTCTAAGAGGAAAATAATATTGTCAGGAAATAATTATTGTTTCGTGTCTTCCTTCCAACCTGCATGCCACTTATCTTTTTTTCTTTGCTTAACCTCTGGCTAGGGCTCCTGGGACAATGTTGAATAGAAGTATTGTGGGTATTTATCACATTCCTGTTTTCAAAGGGAGTTCTCTAACTTCTTGTCATTTGGTGTGACTGTTATAAGCTTTCAGTAGATTCTGTTTATCAGGTTGAGGAAGTTCACTTTTATTTCTATTTGCTAAGAATTCTTTAAAAGCATGAATTATTTTTGAATAATAAAAAAATCCATTTCCTCCATCCTTGGAAATGTTTATTTCTTTCCTCTTATTTTGCTAAAGTGGGTAAATTATCCTAATTAGGTTTTTTGAAGTGAACTCATCTGAAATCAGACTCAATGTCTTATTTATTTTACTGGATTCAAGTTAATAATATTTTCTTTAAGCACTTTTATATTTATGGCTGCTTCTCCTTATAAAGCATTGGGATTATTTTTAGGATCATTATGCAAACATCATAAAATGAGTTGGAAATCGTTCCTTACTTTTCTATCTCTGAAAAGGAATATTTGGTGGGATTAGTCTGTAAAACCAGCTGAGCCTGGATATGTGTGTGTGTATTTATCATTATGATAACAAGCTTTATTCTGGTATGTTGTCTGTAGAGATGGACATGAATAATTCCTCCTACTCATCTATACGCATGAAACTCCTCAATCGAGAGTCTACTTGCCTTTTTTGTGAATCTGGGCTGCTGTGACTTGCTTTGTCCAGTAGAATGCAGTTGAAATTGTGCTGTGCTGTTTATGGGCTGGTGGGCTTCTATTGTGGTTCTCTTGAGAACAGCTATCATGTAAGAAACTCATAATAGATTACCGAATGGTGAGAGTCCAGTAAAAGTTGGCGGGGAAGAAAGACAGAGAGACAAAGAGGTGCAGCCAGTCCCCACCCAATCCAGTGATCTAAGCCATCTTGGAACCTCTAGCCCCAGTTCAGTTACTATAGTCAGTCAACACAATGTAAAGTAGAAATAAGCTGTCTATTCTGAGCCCTATCAAAATGTCATGATCATGAGACTTTTCTACTAAATTTTGATGTATACATGGGTCTGTTTCTACCTCTTATCACTTCATGTTATTGTATCATTTGTCTTTTCTGCCCATAAACCACATTGTTCTTAACATTTTTTCATTACATTTTAAAATCTGGCAATTCAATTCCTCAAACTTGTTTTTCAAAATACTGCAGCTGTTACTGTCTGTTTTTTCTTTCAGGTGAAATTCAGACTATTTTTGTCAATGTCCTAAACCCTTTGGAACTTTGATTAGAATTGCATTAAATTTGTGCATAATTTTGTAAAAAATATTCACATGATTAGGACATGTATCACAACTGGTCTTTTCATATCTTCAAATATTGTTACCTTCCTTACTAATTTTTGCAGTCCTTATATATTTTAGTCACTCATTCATTTATTCATTTGTTATAAATCCTTTTTTTTTTTTAGACAGAGTCTCACTGTGTCACTCTAGGTAGAGTGCTGTGGCATCACAGTTCACAGCAACCTCAAACTCTTGGGTTCAAGTGATTCTCTTGTCTCAGCCTCCCAAGTAGCTGGGACTATGGGCACCTACCACAATGCCCAGCTATTTTTAGAGATGTGGTCTCACTCTGGCTCAGGCTGGTCTCAAACCTGTGAGCTCAGGCAATACACCACCTTGGCCTTTTAGAGTGCTAGGATTATAGGTGTTAGCTACTTTGCCCAGCTTTCTATTTTATTCTTTTCTCTTATTTCTTTATTTCATATTCTTTTCCTATTTTTTTAAACTTTATTTTGGTGCCTGGAATCATACTGTGTACATTAATGGCCAAGCCTTTATAGCCCTGTCTCCTTTGGTCATTGGATAACCAATTCTCAAGCCATTCTGAGAAGGACAAGACATTTTGGGCAAAGCTGCTCTATCTGTGTGAGGCTGACCCTGGAAGAGCAGCCATTTGGAGGCTGTTACCTATGACCACATTCCCCACTGCTGGGCAGCAAGTCCTTTCTTGAAAAGTGATGTGGGCCATGCATCATTGTGTTCACCACAACCTGGTTCGGAGAAACTTCATAAGGTCACGTCCCTGGCTGTGCCACATGGGGTGGATGAGGAGGCTCTCTGTAATATCTGCTCTTTCTCTTTGTTCCAAACACCCTGCATTTTTCTCAACCACGGCTTTCCCTCTTTTCCCTGATGGGTGTTTATTTAACTTGCTTTAAAGTCGCTGGAGTAGACTGACTGACAGCTTTGATGTAAAGAGTGGTTGCGAGACCCTCAGCGTGAAGCTGTTCGCACACAAGCCACAGCAAGGCACAGCCCTGACAGGGCAGGAGGCCTCCTTTGTGGCCCTGGGAGGAAATCCCAATTACATCGCACTTGTGGCTGTACATTTAATTGAAACCTCTTGGTATGCCGCTGCCATCATTTTATTTCTCTCCGGTGCGTTTGGTGGCTTGCAAATTTGCGTGCAGTCCCAACCCCCAAGCTTTTTTTAGGTAAATAAACCGAAAATTTTATTAATGCGCCATTGGCTGCCATTTCCCTAAGTCTGCATAGAGAAGATGATGTCTCTGCTATGTTCATGAACTCTTCTATTCTTGAAGCAAATTGAGCAAATCCAGCTGGTGTCACCATTAAAAAGAGCCTATAAGCAAAACAAAATTATTTTTTCTTTTTCTGCATTACATGTTTCTCCAATTATCTCAAGTAAGTTCTCCTTTGGGCCATCTGTTTAGGGGAAGGAAGGCAAATTTAGAAATATAGATGAGAGTAGCAAAATTCCACCTAGGTTTTTATGAAAAGGAATTATATGATTAAACAAAGTTATAAAAAAGAAAATAAATATAAAGAAATATAAAAATCTATTTATTATACAATCAGATACTCATGGCCACTAATTTAAAACACAGTAATCTGTGATCAAGGGGTTTTTAACCCTCCTAGGTAATGGTGACTGTTTATTTTATTTAATTAATTATTTTTTTGAGATAGAGTTATACTCTGTTGTCCTTGGTAGAGTGCTATGGAGTCATCATAGCTCATGGCAACCTCAAACTCTTGGGCTCAAGTGGTCCTCTTGCTTCTGTTTTTCATTTTTATTAGAGACAAGGGTCTCACTCTTGTTTAGGTTAGTCTTAATCTCCTGAGCTCAAGTAATCCACCAGCCTTGGCCTCCCAGAGTGCTAGGATTTCAGGTGAGAGCCACTGTGCTCGGCCACAGCTGTCTATTTTAAACAGTGCCTACTTAGAGTTGGCACTACCAAATTTGTTTTTAAGATTCAGTGTGTATATATATTAAAAAAACAAGCATAAAACTCAGTGATGATATGCCCTTTTCCAGTATTCTGTTAGGGTGTTAATGGTATATAAACCTAACTAAGTAAATATCTTAAAACAAAGGTCTTGAAAATTATAGGTAATAGGAGATCACGCTCCAGAGGATGGAAGGTAATTCTGCCAGCTGCAGTGACACAGAGGCTGGATTGAAATGAGAAGGTCATGCCATTGCAGACTTCCTCACTGATGCCACAGAGCATGGCAGGCTGGGAAGCAAAGCAGACAGAGATCTAGACATTCTACTAAAATGGCATCGGCCCTGAGAAACAGATTCACCAGCCAGAACAGGTTGGTTTCCTTCCTTACCTCGTGAATTCTTTTGAAACAAGGCTGTCAAATAGACTTCTCCTTCTCAACCTTCTATTCCCCATCGGATATCTTCTTTTTTCATGCAGTGACAGCAATTTGACAGATACATTGATTATAGGAGAGGATTGTGATGGGTTATCGCCCAAGATGTCATTTGCTTCAAGTGAAGAGGTTGTAAGTCAGGATAGAAACAAAAAGAATATGGAGGGTGAAGGGAAGCCTCCCATGGTAAACAGTATAATAAAGCAAAATATAACGGTATAATAAAGCAAAATAAATCTTTAGATGTGTCCAGTTTTCTATCATGGTCAAAGACCTGAGCCACACTAAAATGTTGTGTATGTTAGTGGTTCTGAGATGGAGACTCTATCAGGATGCCAATGATTATGAGAAAAATGAAAATAGGCTACACATTTCGGTTTTAGGGAAAAATAAGTTCTCAATGGATATGTTCATGCTTAAGCATGAGAAACAATAAAGAGGCCCGTGTAAGAATCTTAGATTTATATTTTAATACCATTATAGCATAAGCATTTTTAATGTTATTAGACACTTACTTGAAACATTTATTTTTTATTTTTTTAAATTTTAAATGAATATGAGGGTACAAATTTTTAGATTACATTGTTCTCACTTTCAGTGTAAAGTTCCAGTTGTAAAAGAACCTCTCATGTCGAGGGCGCGGTATACACCCTCTCCATGTGCACACCAGGTGAGATCCTGCCACATGCCCTTCCTCCTTCTGCAAATCGTCCTCCCCTTCCCTTTCCCCTCCCCCAACCCATAATAGACTATATTTGTGTTTTATTGTTCATATGAGCATGTTATTGTTTATATATTCGTTTCTTACTAGTATTGAGTACATCGGATATTTATTTTTCCATTCTTGCAGTACTATATTGAGAAGGTGTTTTAACTCCATCCAGGTAAATGTGAAAGATATAAAATTTCCATCGTTGTTATGGCTGAATAGTATTCCATGGTATACATATGCCACAGTTCATTGATCCATCCATGGGTTGAAGGGCATTTGAGCTGCTTCCATGACTTGGCAATTATGAACTGAGTTGCAATAAACATTCTGGTGCAAATGTCTTTGTGGTAAAATGATTTGTGTTCTTCTGCGTAGATACCTAGTAATGGGATTGCAGGATCAAATGGAAGGTCTACTTTTAATGACTATCAGGGTGGACATAAAGTTTGTGTGCAATTTAAAATAGTTTAACATAGTTAATTGCACACAAACTTTGTGTCCACCCATTACACTAAATGGATGTATATTAGTTATTCCCCTGTTGTCAGCTAATTATTTTTCACTAGCATAAACATATAATAACTTTATCTGTGATAAAGATTCTGCTGTAATTTCATTTTATTAGAAAATAGTACTAAAACTGGAATTATTGGTAAATGGCTATTAGTTTTTAATTGATCTTACTATGTACTATCAAGGAACTTTCTAAAATGCCATAACACTTTTTGCTGCTACTTTAGTAGATGACAGGGCTTCTCATGTTTGTTTTCTTTTAATAAAATAATAGGTTAAAAGTTATATATCATTTTATGATAATTTATCATAATTTGCGATTTATGATAATTTATTTTCATTATTATTTTCTTAATATGAATGATTAATAGTTAACATAATTACTGGAAGGAGTATTTATACTTTTTGTGATTTATGAAATCACATATTTTCATTTAAAATGGAATTGGAATTAGGAAAGATTTACATGGTCCAGGTACAGATAAAGAGGGACGACAGTAGCATAATAATCATTCATATTCCTAATTAAATCATGAAAGCCATTGCATCTTCAGTATTCTCAAAGGCCTATTTTTATTATTTAAATATTCATAATCTGGTATTAATAAATACAGACACATATGATAGGTACTAATTATTTTCCCCTACGTGTGTTTTAATGATTAAATGAAAAAACATTTTAGAGTAAGAACTCTATTTTGTCTTGGTAATAGACAGGAAAGCAGAGACTTAGAGAGGCAGAGCTAGACTGTAAATCGAGTCTATGAGGCTCCAAAACCCAGATCCCCATTGATTAGAGCGCAGTCCTTTAGCAAATTCACATCTACAAGTCCTTTTTAGGGACACGAGACTCTTTGTTTAGCTCTCAGCATTCTGTACATTTTGGCTTGTTTTCTTTTAAGTACAATACTGCTTTTTTAAGAATGAAAATATAATCTTACCACTAATGACTGTCCTAGGAAAATTAATATATTTTGCTGGGTGACTAGCAAAAATAATTATTATAATGGCAGTAACATGAAACCTTTGCAAGATATGACACATTTTGCAAACTGTTTTACACATGTCCACAGTTGCAACATACTGTGAAATAAAAACAGAGTTTGCATAATAACGTGTATCTCTGATATGTGTATGTTTTTACAAATATATGCAACATCAAAAGATAAGTTTTCCAAAATCCAAAATTATGGGTAATTTTTAATTTTTTGAGTTTCTCTTTATCTAAAACTATAACATATGTGTCCTTTTAATAATCATTATACTTGATCTTTTATATATTTTAAAAACAACATTAAAATTTTGAAGGCAAACACTTAAAATTTAAAAGAAATGGTTAATTTCTGTATAGAGAACCTATGTCTTTTTATCAGAAACACATGAGATGCCTGTCGTTGAACGGCTAAAGGTCTTGACCGTTAATCCTCAGGATAATCTAAAGTCGATAGAACAGATTTTTTTTTTTAACAGCTGAAAAAACTGCAATTTAGAAATGTTTGACTGATTTCCCCAAACTCCAACAATTAATAACTTATGAAACCAGAACTAGAAGAAACATTTTCTGAATATGAACAGGCAGCTGTAGACTCTTAACCCAATTAATAGTCCATCCTGAAGGACAAGCATAGCCAAGGAAAGCAGATACAGTCCCCCAGCAACCAGAGAAGTGAGGAGAAAATCCCTGGGAGAAAATGAAGTTAGAACTTGGAAAATCAAGCGGTGCTGGGAACCCCCCAGGTTGCTATCTGCCTGTGGGTGTGCCCTTTCACAGTGAAGCCGGTGGTATAAGGACATCCTGAAAATCTAGGGGTGTGGCACCCATGAAAAGAGCAATTCCAGCTGGCCTCTGGTCTCCCATGCTGGAGGGCCAGTTCTGGCTGGGTGTGCTCCAAATTACCCTGAGAGGCAATAGCAACAACTGTGCCAGTGTGTCAGCCCTAGAGCCAGGCTTTCTCCTGACTCATAGGAGCCCAGCCCCGATGTGCAGCTCCGGGGCCAAGTCTCCACTCCCTGTTCAAAACTCATGGGTGAAATGGTTAGTTTTTTTCAAATCCAGTTGCTTGAAACAGTGTACCCTGCTTTAGATCCATTCATTCCTTTCCTGGGTCCAGGTAGCAGCTCTCTTAGGAAACAGTCACCCTAGAGCACTTGTTGGGAACTGCTGTTTTGGAGGCGCAAGGGAGGTCAGGTTAGTTTCTCCCGCTTGCTCGGGAACTTAGAGAATGGGTTGAGCCACCAGGTGGACCTACATCTGTCTTACCTTCCCTACAATCCAGAGAAAATTGTCCCTCAGAAAACAGATCCAAATACACAAAGTGATCTGGGTTTAGGGGCATCTGTCTGTGTTCCAGGTTGTGACCTGGGCAAGTATTGAATTCTTAGCCCAGGTCACAGGCTAAGAACAGATAGGGGAACAGATAGAATCTAGGAGAAATTGGTTGAAATATCAAAATGATCACAAGACAGGAGTCAGAATGGCAAAACAGGACAGGCAATTGGAAGTGAAAATCAGGGGCGTTCAGCCAGTAGATCATGAAGCAGTGTCTTGTTAGCAGTGATAAGTGAATGTTAAGTGACTGTCGTCTTTGTTTTCTTTTGCTTTTAGGCTGTTCCACGTCCGTTCCAGTTTCTTTTGTTTGATAGCACCTCAATTTCCATTTGGAAATGACCTCTTACCATTGAATATGGTCTAATAATGGTCAAGGAAGGCCAGTTAGCAATTCTGTGCCTGAAATTTAGATTATGAGCAATCTGTTCATTATCGGAGTTCTCTCATGACAGCATCGGTCTCTGGGGCAGCACCATACCTCCTGCTACTAAACTCTCAGTCCAGTTTCTCTGTGTTCCTTGCCTGGTTTCCAGGCTTTCCTTCAATCTTGAGAGTCCTGGGAGTCCTGTGTCCTTCCCTTAAATTCCCCATTTGCCTAAGTTAGAGTCAGTTTCTGGTGATTACAACCAAGGAACTTTAACGAACACTGTCCTACTCCCTCCAGCAAAGTAAGTGAAGTCAAACCTTGTGATGTTCACAGGATTAGCAGGGCACTGAAGCAATATGGGCGGTTCTTTTTGGGGGAGAATGAAGTTTTAACTCCAAATATTTAAAATGATCGGGAGTGGGGGAGCTCTTTGGAGTCTGATCTAGCAACGTGATGTAGTTCTTCATAATTTATTTGCAGCTTGGCCTGAGGCTGTGAATTGATTTCTTTTTCCCTCCAGCATTTTCTTACCCAGAATGTTCAAACACCCAGCTAAGTTGAACACATTTTACACTCAACAGTCCTGGGCCCATTATGTATGTTCTGTTATTAACATTTTACTGGCCTTTTTTTGTCACGTCTCTATCTACTCAACTAGCTTTATTAATACAAGTCAAAGAAAATTATAGACCTTAACATATTATCACGAGACTGTATCATGTTACTATCAAAAAGAGTTAAATACCTGTATTGGTTTATAATTTTTTTTCTGATATAAAATTTACGTACAACAAAATGCACAAATCTTACGTGTTCATTTCCTAGGTTTTAACAAATACAACCCCTTGTGTAGCCCAAGCCCTTATTACGATATAGAGTGAACATGATTTTCATCCAGTAAGTTTCCTTGTGCCCCTTCCTAGACAATCTTTCCCCCTCAAAGTCAATCCCTTTTTTTCCCATGGAACTTGCTTTCTATAATGGGGAAACAGGCAAGCCAACAAGCCAGCTGTCACTGGATGCTAAAGCGTTATTAGGAAAGGAACTAGATGGACAACATTATCTTTAGCACGGCCACCAGGGAGAGTTCTATGGGTGATTGAGGAGAGTTTTGCTTACATGAGCACTTGAGGTGGAGAAGCAGCTTCTAAGCAGCCTGCTAGAGACTCAGTTGATGGGTCTCTGGTCCTGGGACAGAGCAGAAGCAACTGAGGACTGGGGCCATGGTCCTCCTGGGGCAGCATCTGGTCTGTCTCTCTCTTAAGTAAAGGCTGCTTACATGCCTAATAATATCTCTTTGAAGGTGTGCCAATGATTAGCCTACCTGTATATCAAATAATTGAACCATAAATGTCCCCAGATGTCTCTGGGCCTGAAGCAAAATCCAAATATGCATTGAATAAATGTAGGACAGTTCTCTTCATGTTGCTTTAATTACTAACAGAGACACACATGTTGTAGAAAACTTGACTGGGAAGATTGGAAATGGGGAACCAGAAGGGGTAGAGTTTTGAATGCATAGATGGTAGACTGCAGGAGAGGGTGGCGAGGGGAGGGTTAGAATCTGGGGAAGAGGGAATATCAACCACTTGTGCTTCTTCTGCCCAGGGAAGCCTCCATGAGGGTCTGTGGTTATCAAAAATTGATGAAACTTCAGATTCTGGCATTTTCTACCCACTTCTCTGCTATTTTCTGCTATAGACAGAGTGGTTAACTGTCCACTTAGCATAATTCTATTTGAAGCTTATCCACAACCACAGGAACAGGCAGGCTCCTTAGTATTTTCAAAGGGTGATTTTTACCTGGAAATAGAAATGTATGTAGTTGTTCAATTTTAGAGCATCCCTCTTTTTCTTCTGGAGGCTTATCATTCTTCTGTTCTACAAGGGCATTCTCTTTTTGATGTTCCTCCTTTAAATCTTTCATGTGGCTGAATCTAGGTGGTACAAGTCTAGAGAGTTGGAGTTTTAAGAATAACCACTGGAGGCTCGGCGCCTGTGGCTCAATCGGCTAAGGCGCCAGCCACGTACACCTAAGGTGGCGGGTTCGAATCCCCAGCCCGGGCCCGCCAAACAACAATGATGGCTGCAACCAAAAAATGGCCGGGCGTTGTGGCGGGC
>CAUYQV010096688.1:0-10145 GCA_963574575.1 Galagoides demidoff
GGTCCCAGCTACTTGGGAGGCGGAGGCAGGAGACTCGCTTGAGCCCAGGAGTTGGAGGTTGCTATGAGCTATGATGCCATGGCACTCTACCCAGGGGGATAGCTTGAGGCTCCGTCTCAAAAAAAAAAAAAAAAAAAAGAACAGTCTTAGCAGCGGGCACAGTATCTGTACTGTCCCACATGGCAGTCACTGGCCACACGTGGATGTTTAGCACTTGAGATATGGCTAGGAGGACTGAGGAACTGAATTTTAAGTTTTATTTCATTTTAAACTCATTAAAATTTAAATAGCTAGGCATGGCTAGTGGTTACCACAGGCCAAAAGTATGACCAAGGGAATCTATGGCTAGGGTTCCTGACCCTGAGCCTGGGAAATTAAGAACCAAAAGTCTGGTTGACTGGAAATAATCTAAGGAGAGTTTGAAATCATAAAGATAGGTCAGGAGTAGTGACAGTGGTGGGGTGGTAATGAGCCATGAGCTAAAAGCTTCAAGAAATGATGGGGAGCAACTGGAGACCTGAGGTTGATTTTTTTCTACCTCAGAAAAATTGACTGGGACCAAGGCTTCTCTTCTGGGGAGCTGATTGAGCTCACTCTGGTGGGTCCTGAAGTCTCTGAACCCATGATACCAGCTACCCAGGCAGGCACTCCCCAATCCTTGGCCCTGTGGCAGCCATTATTCAATGTCCCTGCAATCCCTGGGAGCACAAAACCATTCAAGAGGCCCAAGTGTGGGGCCCCAGCCTCCAGGCTGGATAGAGGAGGTAGGGTGACTCCTGATGGGGGAATTGGGGAGGCTTCATGCAGAAGATGATGAGGGGGCTGAACCCCAAAGGAGGGGTACCTTCACCTCTGACCTAGTTAGCCTGGGCATGGGGCTTCATAAGAGGGAGAGAAGAGAAATGTTTAATTTCAGATGTGGGGGTTCCAGAGTAGATCTACTCACAGAGGGTCTTTCTGTGTCCAGGCAGGGCTGCTGTGGCAGTGATCAGAGTAGGTCAGTCTCTGTTGGGAAGGAGCTCAATTCCCTGTGCCCCTAACCCTGAGCCTGGGGGAGCAGCTAGCCTTGACCAAGCCTAAGATTCCCTCAAGCCCCAAGACATGGACGGCTAGGGTGGACAGAACAGAGGACAGAGGTAGGGTACTAGAGGTGATGAGAACCTACCTTAGAATAGCAGGAACCAGAACAAAGCCATTAAGGGCACAGGACTTTGGAGGCAGCCAGAACTAGGGGCTAGCCTCAGTTTCTCCATGTACAAACCCTGGGCAAGCCATTGAGCTGTTTGAACCTGAGATTATGCCCCTATAAAGCAGGAACAGTGAGATCCTTTAGGGGAGTGGTAGGGACTGTGTGAGCTGAACTATGCCTAAATCCTCAGAACTGTTTTACAAATCCATTGAGCCCAGAGATTTTTCAGCTGTGCTCTAAAGTAGCATCCTCCTCCTCCTCCTCAAAAAAAAAAAAGGTAGCATCCTCCAATGTAATGGCCAAAATTAAAGAAAATAAGTTTCTTAGTCATATGCATCACATGTCAAATGTTCAGTAACCACATATGCTACCATGTTAGAGAGTACACATAAAGAATGTGGCTGGGGGCGGCCCCTGTGGCTCAAAAGGGTCGGGTGCCAGCTCCATATGCTGGAGGTGGCAGGTTCAAACCCAGCCCTGGCCAAAAAAAAAAAAAAAAAAAAAGAATGTGGCTGTCATTGCAGTGGCACTGCTCGGAAGATTTCAGGGAGTCCTTGAGGACCCACCCCCATGGCTGCAGGGCTCTCAGGGCCCTCCCCAGTATCACTTCTTCTGAAGAGCAGCTCGGGTGTCATCTTCTGTCAACCTTGTACTTGGGGAAGAGAGAATGTTTTCTCTGTCAAAATGGAAGTTTGAAGACCACTGTTTAAATCAACTTATTTATTTTACACAAGGAGAACCAAAGACCAGGGAGGACAAGTGAGCCTCTCGGGGTGTCAGAGCGAAACAGAGGCATAAACAGGCCTAGGATCCAGTTTCCCCTGGGAGACTGTCCACTCCCTTGCTTCCACATCAGTCAACCTTCTTTTGCCTCAGCACCCTGTCCCTGTTTTGGGTCTCTCCTGACAACACGGGTAACTTACCCACAGAAGCATGCCAGGGAGGTCTGGGGGAGTCTGTCCCATGGGACCAACCCCCAAACACTTCTTCTTCACAGTCGCAGCGTGGAGGCTGTGCCCATGGTGGTTGGTGCCATGTGCTGCATTGGGTCAGGGATCACTACCTTCTCCCTAGCAGCCAAGGTGATGTCCTCAGCTGCCAAGTGCTGTGGGTATGTTGTCCACCTGCAACGGTGCTTACCATTTGAGATAATGCCACTAGAGGGCACTCCAAAGCAAGGGCCAAATTCTCTCAAAATCTAGTCCTCAGCACACAACTCAATCGCAGTAGGGCCAGGTGGTCTACTACACTGACAAACACCAACTCAGAATTCTTGGCCTCAACCCTTCCACATATCCAGAAAGATGGTACTTCTAGGCAAATTCATTCACTGCATTATAATTTGCAAGGTTGTCTTATAACCTAGTAGAAATTTCCAAACCCTGTGCAAGGAGATCACAGTTAGAGGTAAGTGGAAGGGCTATACTAAAGGTAGGCAAAATAAGGGAGGGGGAAATCTGAAAGCTCTGCCTACACCAGAAACATTAACAGAGATTAGCGGTAGGAAAACAGGGAACTGTGATTTTTTTTTTTTTACTTTGCTTATCTATACTTTCTAAATGTTCTAAAGAACAGGCATTACTTGTATAATTCCCTTGTTAATGTACTTTTTGAGTTATTTTCAGTTGGGGGATAGTATGAATAAAATCGTTTTGTACATGCTATGCAATATAAGTCTTTGTGTGGACTTCTGCTCTCATTGCTTGAGTAATACTTATGCGTGGAATTAATGGATAGTAGCATGTTTAACTTTATGAGGACAGCCAATACCTTTCCAAAATGGTAACACTATTTTAAACTTCCACCAGGAACATATGATAGTTGCTCCAGATCCTTGCCAACACTTGGTATAGTGAGCCTTGCTAAATTTAGCTAATTTAGTGGTTATAAAGTGATACTCAGGGCAACATTATCTTACATTTCCCAACTAAATATAATGAGAATCTTTTTGTGTGTGTTTATTGCTATTCATGAAGTATAATGAAATATTTGTTCAAATCTTCTTCCCCTTTTTTAATTAGGTTGTCTTTTTAATATTGTGCTATAGGCATTCTTTCTATATTTTGGATATAAGCCCTTTATGAAATATATTCATTATAAACATTGTCTTGGTTTTTATTTTCTTAATGGTGTAATTTGATGAGAAAAAGTTCTTCATTTTGATAAATAATTTCTCATTTTCTTTTAAAGATTATGCCTTTGATCTTCTAAGACATCTTTGCTTGTATCAATATCACACATATTCTCCTATGATTTCTTCTAGAAGTCTCATAATTTAAGCCTTCATTTTTGTTTTATGAATCAAAGTCTATGATTCATTTCCACTTATGCTTCGTGCACATTGAGGTTCATTTTTTTCTGTTTGAATTACATAATTTCTATGGCTAGTATGACAAATTACCCTAAACTTGGTGGCTTAAAAATAACAGAAATCTATTCTTTCACAGTTCTGGAGATCAGAAGTTTGTACTACTAAATTGGATTGCTAAAACAGTATTTCTACAGGGCATTGGCAGGACCGTGCTGCCTCTGGAGGCTCTAGGGGAGAATCTCTTTCTTGCCTTTTCTAGCTTTGGCTGCTGCAGGCAATCCTTGGCTTGTGGCTGCATCACTACAATCTCTGCCTTCGTGGTCACATTGCCTTTTTCTTGTATATGTGTTGAGTCTTCACCAGCTTCCCTCTTATAAGGATACTTATAATTGCACTTAGGTCCACTCAGATAATCCAGGATATTTTTCCATCTCAAAATCCTTAACTTAATCACTTTTGCAAAGATGCATTTTGTATAAAAAGTAATGTTCACAGCTTCTAGTGATTAAAAACTGATATCTTTGAGCTATTTAGCTTACCACATAGATCTTTAATAATTCTAGCACCAATTCTGTTTATGTGGTAAATTACTTGATTTTCAATTGTTGAACTCACCTTATATTAAACTTCAACTAAGTTATGAAATAGTCTCTTTTATATAGTCATAGATTTGGGATGCTAATATTTTGCTCAGGATATTTTCATGTATGTTTGTAAGGGATATTGTTCCGTACTTTTCCTTTATTGAAATGCCTTTATCATATTTTGGTATCAGGGTCATAATAATCTCCTGAACTGAGTTGGAAATATTCTTCCATTTTCTGAAAGAGCTCGTGTTAAGATTGATAGAATTTCTTATTAAATGTCTGACAGACTTCATTTGTGAAGCTATCTAGGTGTGGAATTTTCTTTGTGGGAATAATTTTAATTATGAATTAAATTTATAATTTTTCAAGTTTCCTATTTCTCTTTTGGTCAGTTTGTTAGTTTCCGGAGAAACTTTTTCGTTTTATTTATATTGTCAATTTTACAGGCATACTGTCATTTATAATATTACCTTATTATTCTTTTGATGTAGTGATTACTACTCTTTTATGATGATGGCAATTTGTGTTTACTCTTGTGTTTTCCTTGCTAGGTTTAAAATTGTTAGCCTCTGTGTTTCTTTTCTTCTACTTACTTTGGATTTAATTTGCTCTTCTTTATTTGAAAACAGAAATAATTTATTTTAAATCTTTCTTTGTTATATAAACATTTAAGACTAAATAAAAAAAATCTTTATATATACTGATTTAGTTGCATACCAAAAATTTTGGTGGTTTATTTTCATTCAGTTCAAAATATTTTCTAATTTCACATGTGATTATTTTAATTTGTCCTATGAGTTATTTAGAAATATATTGCTTAATTCCATATGTTTGAGAAATTTCTAGATTTCTTATTGTTATTATCACTTTAATACATCAGTGGTCAGATAATACGCTCTGTATTTTTCAATCTTTTGATATTTACTGAGACATGTTTTATGGCTCATGTTTTATTGCGAATGTTCTGTATGCTTTTACATACAGTATGATAATCTCTGCTTTTTACATAAAGTACTTAGTTCATTTATATTTAAATAACTATCAGTATGGTCAGGTTTAAGTCCACCATCTTGGTTTCGTTTTCAGTTTGTTCCCTATGTTCTCTTTTCCTCTGTTCAGCCTTCTCTGACCTGTTTTGGGTGGATGAAGTATCAATTAATATGTCATTTATTTCATCTGTCAACTTTTCAGCAAAGCGTCCTTATGCTATTTAGAGTGTTGTTTGTGCTGTTTTCTATTATAGAGACTGAAATGTACATCTTTAACTTGTCACATTCTATTTTTATTTTATTTTATTATTTATTCATTTATTTATTTTTTTGAGACAGTCTCACTCTGTTGCCCTTAGTAGAGTCCCACAGTGTCTTAGCTCACAGCAACCTCAAACCCTTAGGCTTAAAAGAATCTTTTGCCTCAGTCTCCCAACTAGGTGGGACTACAGGTGCCTGCCACAATGCCCAGCTAGTTTTTCTATTTTTAGTAGAGACAGGTCTTGCTTTTGCTCAGGCTGGTCTTGAACTCCTGAGCTCAAGGAATCCACCTGCCTCAGCTTCCCAAAGTGCTGGGATTACAGGTGTGAGTCCTCACACAGGGCTTGCATTCTATTTTTAACTAATAGTATTCTATATCACAATGTACGAAACTTAAATTCCAGTCAGCTCTCTCCCCCTTCCCTTTGTGCTGTTGTTATGTATTTTACTTCTATATACATGCATTATCATTACATTTGATAATTATTTTAAAATTTACATTTACTTATAGGTGTGTAAAGATAATGCAGCTGGTCTTTTGTATTTACTCACGTATTGGTCCTTTCTTTTGTTATTGTTTTTGTTTGTTTGTTTGAGACAGAGTCTCCCTCTATTTCCCTAGCTTAAGTGCAGTGGCATCATTAACTCACTATATCTTCAAACTCCTGGGCTCAAGTGATCCTCATGTGTTAGCCTTCTGAATAGCTGGGACTACACATTCTCAAGTTCTTGCCACCATGCCTGGCTAATTTTTTCTTGTTTTTTACTTTTTGAAAAGATATGGTCTCGGCTCGGCGCCTGTAGCTCGATCGGCTAAGGCGCCAGCCACATACACCTAAGATGGTGGGTTTGAATCCCCAGCCCAGGCCGCCAAACAACAATGATGGCTGCAACCAAAAAGTGGCCGGGCGTTGTGGCCGGCGCCTGTGGTCCCAGCTACTTGGGAGGCTGAGGCAGGAGACTCACTTGAGCCCAGGAGTTGGAGATTGCTATGAGCTGTGATGCCATGGCACTCTACCCAGGGGGATAGCCTGAGGCTCCGACTCCAAAAAAAAAAAAAAAAAAGATATGGTCTCCCTGTTTTACCCAGGCTGGTCTCTAACTCCTACCAGATGTCCTCAAACTATGGCCCGCGGGCCACATGCGGCCTAGAGAGGACATTTTTCCGGCCGGTCGGGTGTTTTTGCCACCACTGCCTGTCCTGCTTAGCTGCTGCCTGTCCTTTTAAACTATAGTCCGGGCCTCCAGTGGTCTGAGTGACAGTGAACTGGCCCCGTTTAAAAAGTTTGAGGACCCCTGTGTGATCGTCCCACTTCAGGCCTCTGTGCTGGGATTATAGACATGAACCGCCATTCCTGGCTTAGCTTTGGTTGATTTAAAAATACATTTATTTGCCTTTCATTCTTGTAAGATATTTTTACTGGATACAGAATTCTAGAGTGATAGCAGTGTTTTCTTTCAATGCTTTAAAAGTTGTCTTTCTGTTGTCCTCTGAGCACCATTTTTTAAATAAGAAATTTACTAGTAGTCTTATTGTTGTTTTCTTAGGTAAACATTTCTTTTTTTCTCAGGCTGCTGTTCAGTTTAAAAAAAAAAAATTGGCTCGGCGCCTGTGGTTCGGTCGCTAGGGCACCAGCCACATAACCCTGGGGTGGCCAGTTAGAATCCAGCCCTGCCGGCCAAACAGCAATGATGGCTGCAACCAAAAAATAGCTGGGCGTTGTGGCGGACACCTGTGGTCCCAGCCGCTTGGGAGGTAGAGGCAGGAAACTCACTTGAGTCCAGGGGTTGGAGGTTGCTGTGAGCTGTGATGCCATGGCATTCTACCCAGAGGGACAGCTTGAGGCTCTGTCTCAAAAAAAAAAAAAAAAAGAATATTTGTGGACAGGAGTTGACTATGATGTACCTAGGTATGGTTATCTTCATTTTTCTCCTCTTTGAAGTGCGTTGAGCTTTCTGGATCAATAAGTTACTGTTTTTGGATTTGTTCAAATTTGTAAAATTTTTGACCAATAATTTTCAAATATAATTTTTCCTTTATTCCCCCTCTTCTTCCCAATTACATATATGTTTCCATGTACTGTTGCACAAGTCACTGAGGCTGTCTTTGTTTTTCTTTTCTTCCTTCTTTCTTCTTTTTTTAGAGGCAGAATCTCACTTTATCACCCTCGGTAGAGTGTTGTGGCGTCACAGCTCACAGCAACCTCCATCTCTTGGGCTTAGCTGATTCTCTTGCCTCAGCTTCCTGAGTAGCTGAGACTAAAGGCGACTGCCACAACGCTCTGCTATTTTTGGTTGCAGTTTGGCCGGGGCTGGGTTTGAACCCACCACCCTTGGTATATGGGGCCAGCACCCCACTCACTGAGCCACAGGTGCCACCCTCTTCCTTCTTTCAATGCTTCAATTTGGATTGTTTTTATTGATCTGTCTTCACATTCATTTTCTCCTGTGAAGTACAGTATGCTTTTGGTCCCATCCAGTGAATTTATGGTTTCACATATTGTATTGATCAGATTCAAGATTTCTGACATCCAACTTTTTCCTGCAATTTCCAATTTCTCCAATCATTGCATATATATATATATATATATATATGCTTTCTTTCCGATTGTTTAACTTATTTACCATAATTATTTAAAAGTCTATTTCTGATCATGCCAACACATAGGGCATCTGTGGAACTCTTTCTGTTATCTGATTTTTTTCTTGATGGTAGTTAACATTCTCCTGCTCTTTGTATGTCTTGTAAAAAATTTTTTTATTGGCTGCTATACCTTGTATCTGGGATGGGCTTATTCCTTTAGAGTTCAGTTATTTTAAATTTCTTTGTCCATATCATTTTAATGGCTGTAAAGCAGAGGTTGGTAAACTATGGCTCACTGTCTAAATCTAGCTTACGACCTGTTTTTGTACAAATCAGAACAGTAGTTTTTACATTTACAAAGAATTGTTAAGAAAAAAAGAAGGATATGCAATAGAGACCATATGTGACCTGCAAGGCTGAAATATTTATTCTCTGGCCATTACAGAGCATTTGGCAACACTTGCTTTAAGGAAAAAATATAATTTTTGTTTATCTGGTGATTTCTTGCTTTTCAACAGTAGCAAAGTTCTTTCACAACCTATTACATTGTAACCAGCAATAGAACTCCTCGCCAACCAGCAATAGAACTCCTCGCCTCGTCCGGGTTTTAATTTATATTTCCCTGATTTGTAATGAGATTGATTGTACATCTTTTCATGTATGTATAAGTTATATAAATAACTAATATAAATGTTTTGTAGTTTCTTGTTAAGTCTATTGCATATTTTTCTACTAGCCTGTTTACCTTTCTGCTGATTTGTAAGAATATTTTATATATTTTGAATATCAGGACTTTGTTGGTTATGTATATGGCAAATATTTTCTGCTATTGTGAAATAAACTTTTCATTCTTGTTATGGTGCCTTTTGTTACATAGAAATTCTTAATTTCATCAAATTAATAACCTTTTCCCTTAGGTATAAGTGCTTTTTTGCGTTGCTTTAAGCTTTTGGTCTTTTTCTGAGACAGAGTTTCACTGTGTCACCCTTGGTAGAGTGCTATGGTGTCACAGCTCACAGCAACCTCAAACTCTTGGGTTTAAGTGATTCTCTTGCCTCAGCCTCCCAAGTAGCTAGGACTACAGGCTCCCACCACAATGCCTGGCTATTTTTTGTTGCAGTTTGGCGGGGTCCAGGTTTGAACTCACCACCCTTGGTATATGGGACCAGGGCCCTACCCACTGAGCCACAGGCACCACCCAAGCTTTTGGTCTTTATTTTCATATTGCAAGAAATCAGAAGAGGGCCAGTTGGCACTACTCAGGGGAGCTTAACAAAGTAGCTGGTACACATTTGAGTTTTGGGTTGTCCTTGAAGGCAGCTTTTAAAACCAGTAAAGCCTATTTGGGTTTTTTAATTAATATTAATTTATTGACATTCTTAAGTTTTGAGTTTTAATTCAATCTTAGTATTCTGCTTCTAAATCTGAGAGGACTTTTACAATTTAGTTAATGAAATTCTCCTGAGTATTTTTATGTTATGTATATATAACTGATTTTCCTTTTAAGCACACGTGTGTATGCATGCATCTCTATGCACACATAAGGTGCCAAAAATATGTATACACATTTTAAAAAAGGAAAAAACGTTATTAAAATTGTAATACTCAAAATATGCTGATAATACTTGTTATTTTGTATACTGTATCTTGTATCTCTTGTAATTGCAGGAGTCAAATGTGACTTAAGTATTACAATTTTTTTTTTTTTTTTGAGACAGAGCCTCAAGCTGTCGCCCTGGGTAGAGTGCGGTGGCATCACAGCTCACAGCAACCTCCAACTCCTAGGCTCAAGGATTCTCCTGCCTCTGCCTCCCAAGTAGCTGGGACTACAGGTGCCAGCCACAGCTCCCGGCTATTTTTTAGTTGCAGCCGTCATTGTTGTTTGGCAGACCCGGGCTGGATTTGAACCTACTAGCTCAGGTGTATATGGCTGGCACCTTAGCCGCTTGAGCCACAGGCGCCTAGGCTGTACTAATAATTTTTAATTTTCACAAAAATGTATACCTCTGGAGTGATACTGCTATGCACAGTCAGATCTTAAGTCAAATAGTACATTTATAAATATTAAAACAATGTGATATTGTTACTAGAAGAGGTGTCGCTTTGGAACAGAACAGAAAATGTCCAAACACATATTCTGGTATATAGACTAGTATATATGTTTTGAATACAAAGATAGACTATCAAACCAAAGATGAAATGAAAGATGATTTAATCCATAATG
>CAUYQV010096696.1:0-17206 GCA_963574575.1 Galagoides demidoff
GGAGTGTGCTCCTCATTCTTCTCTCTTGGCTCTGCTCCAGACCATCAGCTAAGTAGCTAAACTTCTGTCCTTTCAGCCTCCTTCTGGACGGGAGCTTCTGTAAAAAGCTGGCTGCAGTCCGCCATCTTGGCTCCGCCCCGAAGCCAATGCTTTTGATTCCAAAACTTTTTTCCCTAACTACAGAACCTACATAACTAAGCTATCTGATGTGATAGCTTCTGGAAAAGTTTCTTTACTTTCAAATTAGCACATAAAGAAAACAAGATAGTTTTTGGTGGCGGAGACTTCTACTTCTCTCCAATATTCATTTTCCCTTACTTATTGTTAATAGATTTCTAATTTTCAACTGGACGTGTCGATGTCCTGCCGTAAGACCGTATTTCATAATTCTGTTGTTAAGTGTGGCACTGAGATTAATTTTTACCAAATAAGATTTAAATAGGGCTGGGAGTGGTGGCTCATGCCTGTAATCTCAGCGCTCTGGGAAGACGAGGAAGGTGGATTACCTGAGTCTGAGACCAGCCTGAGCAAGAACAAGACTCCATCTCTAAAAATAAGCTGGATGTTGTGGTGGGCACCTGTAGTTCCAGGTACTTGGGAGGCGAAAGCAAGAGAATCACTTGAGTCCAAGAGTTTGAGGTTACTGTAAGCTGTGATGCTACAGCACTCTACCAAGGGCAACAAAGTGAAACTCTGTCTCAAAAAAAAATTTTTTTTTTAAATAAAAGATTTGCATTCACATCTAGGAAATTCCCTGAAAAGACAAGAATTACACCTGTTTTCTCCCATTCTAATTACATTTTGCTCCTTAGGAAGTAAGTGAATAAACTAGTTGAAACTCCAGCAGCCATAATTTGTTTCTGAGGATGGGTTTCTCAATTCTGGGTAAATGGGACACTGAACTGGAAAGAATCCATCTGAAAAATTCAAGAAAACTTTGTAACAACCATGGACTGCTTAATTTCAGACTTCTTTTTACACAAGAAGAAACAAATTGCTATCTCTTTAAGCCACTGGATTATTTCAGGTATTGGCATTAAATCTACTCTTAACAAATCCTTCTCTATCTAAAATTTTTTATGTCTGCAAGTTGCAGAATAAAACTTAGGTATCAACTTAGAACCAGGCCAATAAAAGCAACGTACTAAGTCTGGCACAACAGACAAATGTAAAATATCTAGGTCTTTGAGATGTTAAGCGAACCAAGTTTGGAGCTACTCTACTTTGGAATTTATTATGTGAGATCATAAATCTTCTCTTTTTCAAAGCCGGTTGAGTGAGGGCACTCTATACTTTGTAGATGAATGGATTACTGATGCTACATTACTATGGGTAGAATAAAATCCAAACTTCTTGCTTGAGTCTACATAGCCTGTGTGACTCGGTTCCTGACTACCTTTTCTACCATCAAATATCACTTGCACACCATGAGAGCATTTATCTTGTCTGTCACTTTCTGTATTCCCAGCATCTAGACAGTGCCTGACACATAGTAGTTGCTCAATAAGTATTTGTTGAGTGAATGAGTTGGTGAAAGAATATTGTTTTCCAGGTAGTGAATATTTTTCTAGATATTTTCTTGAACTGGTCTTAATCACTCTGCCCTGTCCTACCACAAAAATCTTTAAACTTAGAAGCGCCCATTCTAAATTTTTATTAAAATTATTAATGTCCCTTCAATTTGCTTCTTATTCTTATATGCAGACAGGGATTGTGTCAATCTAGTGGGCTTGGGATATTAATAGGTAATGACTAGATGAGGTAACTTTTAGATGAAAAGTATTTTAAATGTTCCTCAGACTCATAGTTAAAATGCTATGTCACAAATCCTTTGTCATTACAAATCCAGAAGAATGAAATTCTAAACCTCAGAGGATTCTTTCCCTTAAGCTAAAAATATGTTCCCATCTGTGTGAAACTGAAAAGCAATCAGTGCCTCCAGCTGTAAAAATAGAAATTAGTACCGTTGCTCTTGGTCCTCATGGCTTGGTAATGCTGGGGACAAGAATGTGGCCTCCCAGATAATATTACATGGCACAAGTGCCTCATTTTTGCTTGAATGTGATTACAAACTATTCTTTTGAGTTTAGAAGCTCTGAGAAAAAAATTGAGCCTCACACATGTTTCTCTGAGCCACAGTCACTGCTACTGCGGGAGTACTTCATCAGTCTCGGAGTGACGGACTACCGGTGTAATAAGAGATCACTTCTGCCCTGCTACTGCCCTGGGGGCCCTTGGGTGGCTGAGCCCACTTCTCCCCAGTCCTAGTCCACAGGGGCTGTACAATAATGGAACTTTAGAAATAATGATTCCATATGAATACAAGGTGTGCTCCTGTCAGTGCCAGTATCATTCTTCGTCAGAGCATCGCTTTGCAAATGATATGTATGGAGAGGTTACCTAAGACTTTCGCAGTCATTATCTCTCATTCAGTTATACTTCTTAACAAAAGATGGGCACTTTTCTTCTCTCTTGCCAGGAAATTGTTATTATTAATAATTGTGCATAGTTTTCTTTGTTCATCTCTCCATATCTACTCTCCATTCTTCTCTATCCATTCTATACCTTAGGAAATGAATGTCCACGGACTGTGTCAATGGGTTCCCATACCCTCTGACTTCCAGCTGAGTTGGGCCAAAAGGAGGCACTGCAATGAGATCAGAAATCAGAGAGAGTTGGGGCATTTATTCCTCTGACTCCTCTTTGCCAGGTCTTCTGAGGAGAATATTTCTTATTCTCTCTTATTGCACTAGTGGTAGAAGCAATTGCCCTAGGTTGCTGATACCAAGGGTTTTATATCCCTTGCTGATTTCCCTTAACCCTCCTATAACTTTGCAAATAGTATTTCCTGAAACTCTCTTTAGCCATCTGTTTCCTGCTAGGACATGACTGATAGGCCAGTCGGAGTTCTGAATGGGAAGTAGTTACTGGCAGAGCTAGGCTGACATTTAAAACTGTAGCCTCATGCGTAAGACACATGTTTTTCCTCCTTCTTTTCTTCTTCCTCTACCAGGTGACCACATTTTGTTCCATTATGAAAGGAATTTAATGCCACCTTTCATAACAATGTATTGCATTTCTTACATAGGGGTTCAGCAATGATTATGTCATGCTCCACACAAGGTGTTGTTCCAATAATAGCCAATTGGTCACACCCCTTCCACTTCTTTGCTTAAACTATGGCTGTCTACAGAGCCATGCTTGGTCTATGACACAAGCAGTCAACTTGGCTTCACAGGGTCTACCTCCTGGAAATGGACTTGCCATTTTCCAGTTGCAGATCACTGAATGTCTGAGACTTATGTCTTTTTGTCGAGACACTGGGGATAGTGTTATTAAGACTAAGGCCTAAAGGCAACAAAAATAATGGGATAGCCTTTTTAAAAAATTGGTACATAATAGTTATACATATTTTATGTGTGATATTTTGACATATGTATACAGTGTGTAATGATCAAATCAGGGTGCTTAAAATATCCATTACCTCAAGCACGTATCTATTCTTTGTGCTGAGAACATCCCAATTCTTCTCTTCTAGCTATTTTGAAATATACAAAAAATTATTTTTAATAATAGTCCCTTACTGTACTATCATTTATAAGAACATATTCCTTCTATCTAACTATTTTTATCCCCATTAAGCAATTTCTTTCATTCCCCCCTCCTCCACTCCCTTCCCAGCCTCTGGTGACCACATTCTATTTACTACCTCCATGAGATACACTTTTTAAACTCCTTTAAATGGGTAAGAACACATTTTTATGACATGGTCAAGATGGGCAGAACGTGAGAGAGATGAAATTGCCCTGTACAATAAAGTAGAAAGAATCTTAAGATTCCCTGCAAAGTCCGGGCATATGAGGAGATAGTCTGGGGAAGAGAGAGCATGTAGAGAGAAGGAGAAGCAGCCATCCGGCACAGCAAAGCTCTCCTTGGAGTGGCAGCCCAGACAAAGTCTTTAGTGGGAGGAACACTGAAACTTCTGTAAATATTTAATATTCCTTCTAGATATTGGGGTTAAAATTTCAGCAAAAGTCCTGTGGTACTTTGGAAATTGAATAAATGTAGGTGGTGTTAATTGAGGTAGTTGGAAAAAAGAGGAAAAAAGATGTGTCTGGGATACAGATAGGGCTACAGTGGCCTGGAAAGAAAGAATTGGGACCTTCTGGGATGTTGCCTTGTCGAGCATGAGGTGTGGAAGGGGTAGAGAGAGACAGGGTCTGTGACTCTTAAGTTCTTTTCTTTTCTTTTTTTTTCCCCCTAAGACAGAGTCTCACTTTGTTGCCCTCAGTAGAGTGCTGTGTCATCATAGCTCATAGCAATCTCAAACTCTGGGTTCTAGTGATCTTCTTGCCTCTGCCTCCTGAGTAGCTGGGACTAAAAGCACCTGCCACAACACCTGGCTATTTTTAGAGACAGGGTCTTCCTCTGGCTCAGGCTAGTCTCCAATTCCTGAGCTCAGGCAATCCACCTGCCTCAACCTCCCAGAGTGTTAGGATTATAGGTGTTAGCCACCATGCCTGGCAACTCTTAAGTTCCTTTCAATTAACAAGTACTGAAATTGGATGTCAGACTATTTCCCTACATGGAGATCCATGTCCTAGGTATTCAAACCCTTACCAAGTACCTGTCTGCATTCTGAATCTATCAGAAGGAATTTTATTTTCCATGTGTTTATAAATGGATAAAAAAAAATAGCTGGATGCCCATTTTGAATGTCTACAGCAAAGGGTAGCATTCAGATTGCATGTATTTCCTTTCATTAGTGGAATTTTGGAATCGCATTTGACATGCTCACAAAGTTGTGCCCTGCTGAGCATGAACTTTGTTAGAATCCATTTCTGGTATTTGCAATGACACCATTGATTCATTGCATGAAAGAAAAGGAGAAAATGA
The DNA here is from genome assembly GCA_963574575.1 of Galagoides demidoff. NCBI lineage: Eukaryota > Metazoa > Chordata > Mammalia > Primates > Galagidae > Galagoides > Galagoides demidoff. Next base: position 4,897 of record CAUYQV010096696.1, read on the forward strand.
AAAAAAGAAGGTGAGAGATTGAAAGGAAGGGAGGGAAGGAAGGGAAAAGAGAGAGAGAAAGAAAGAGAAGGGGAAAGGGAGAAAGGAAGCAGTCTTATTATACCACCACCAAGAACAGGAGATGTCTAATGATATTATCTGGAGTATGGCTGACTTCACTATTTCTGGAAGCACATGTTAGGAGCACAAAAGAAAAGTTGGATGCTCATTAGATGAAGGAAATAATTAAGTCTTTATTTTAAAATTTCTAAAAATGTTTTAACGCTCATTATCTACTGGACTTAATAATATTAGGAGATCATTTATGGGACTCGATAACAAGCCCCCGTCCATTTCCTATTTTTATTTTCATTTTTCAGCTAAACACTTTGCATGTAAGCTCTATAAATAACAGTTGGTATAATTTAGGTACTAGAAATGGATGCTTAATGTTCCATTAAATTAGAAACTGAAGCAGTGTGATTTGGACTGTGCCTTGCTGGCCAGAAATAAGCAGAATCCAGGGAGATTACAGACACATTTTTCTAGGTGCTGAGAGATTTGCCCATAGTTCTAAGAGGGAATACAGACATGTATCATCCGGAAATGTATCGAATGTTAAATTAAAACTGTGCATGTGACTTCTCACATCAGCATAACAATAAGACTGCCTGCCCTAGAATGGTTTTGAAGTTGTGGGTCCTACATCATAACAAAAAAACTCGTGCTGAGACTGGGGAGCCATATGGTGGAAATCAAGAGAGAATGTATTTTGGGTTTTCAAATTTTTCATACGTAAGTTTAAATTCTGTCCCAAACTTCTACTCAACACCACTGAGATGATGTCACCACATTTCTGTGACCCTGTTTCTGTCATAACCTCTGTCTCTGATCCTCTCGCCCCCCTCCTCTAAGGGCCCTTGTGATTTTATTCCATCCAGCTGGATAATCCCGGATAATCTTCTCATCTAAAGATGCTTAATCACATCAACAAAGTTTCTTTTGCCATTTAAGGTAACATATTTGCAGATTCTGGGAATTTCCATGTCAGACATGGACACCTTTGGGGGCCACTTTTCAGCCTACTGCATTCATATTTCAAGATCACTGTGATGTCAGGACCCCGTTTCTCTCATCTGCTAGTCCTGGTTACACTGTCATTCCTCTTGAGGTTCTTGGCATCTGGTTTAGACTTTCCGTCTGTCTCCTGCTATAGTGCCCCACAAACACTCTTTGTTTCTCGTGTCATGTCTTCACTCAGTCTCCTCCTTCTGACTAGAATTCCCTTGATTTTTTTTCAATGCAATTGACTCCTATGATAACAATGATCTGAACATTACAAATTTTATAATGTTTTTAAACCTCATACCAAGCTACCTCTCATTTTTGTGCAGCTCAGGAGCTTGTTCAGAGCGCATGCTCCATAACTGGACTGTGGATGGCAGAGGGATGGAATACGGCATTTGTGCTGACACTAGGCACTTGGTGGTTCTCTCAGATAACTTTGGGCTGCAGCTACACCAGCATCATTGACCTGCTTGGAAGGAAGAGGTGCACTCAGGTCCATGCAGTGGACTGTATTCGTTCATTCCTTGTGGCTTACACTTTGCTGTCCTTGTCACCAAGGATTCTTGAAACTAGTAAGTATCAAGGTTATTTGCAAAGAATCAATGCTAGGCTGTGGATGACTGAGCATTTCATGGTCATTACTTATCCAGATATGTCTCAAATGCATTAGCACAAGAATTATTTAGATTGATAATAGCCTTCATAATATCATTTGGGGGAACATATTTCATTTTTTTGTTCCTGTTTAGTTTGTTTTATCTTTCTATGTGATGTTATCTTTGGAGAAATATATAGATATTTTCCAAGAGACTTAATACTTCATATATCTTTGTAAACATTTCATAGATATTATAATTAATTTATCGATTTGGATGGGTTCAAAACTGATATATAACTATATTTATTATCTCATTAGATCAAACTTTTACTTTGTGTTATTCAAATCCTCTGTAACACCACTGTCTAGTAAAAATGCAGCGTGAGCCACACATATAATTTTAAATTTTCTAGTAGCTACATTAAGGAAGTGAAGAGCAACAGGTAACATCCATTTTAATAATGTACTTTATTTAACACAAAATATCCAAAATATTCTCCTTCTAATTAACCAACATAAAAAACTATTGCTATTTTGCGTTCTTTTTCATAGTTTTTAAAAATCCTGGGCATTTTACACTTACAGGATCTCAATTCAAATTAACCATATACTGAATGCTCAACAACCACCAGCGTCTTAGTGTCTACCATAATGCACACCACAGCTCTAGGCCCTTAGACTTAATTTTGTTTCCTAAATCATCTGTTGATTTTTGAGAGAAGCCTGCAGAATCATACATGGTTTACGGTTTTTGTCAGTTTTTATATTTTTCTTAAAGCTTAGGATGGTTTTAAGCTATGCTGAGAATTGAATAAAAGTTTGTTACATCTTCTAGGTGGATTATACCTTTTATTAATATCAAATGTCTCTCCCTTGTCCAGCCTTCAACTTTGTGTTTGATATTAACACTGCCACTCCTAGCTTCTGCAAGTAGCTGTTATCCCTTTCCACCACCTTGCACATTCTGCCTTCATATATTTTTGTAAACATTTCATAGATATTATAATTAAATAATTTATCTATTTGGGGGATACAAAACCGATACATAACTATATTATCTCATTAGATCAAGATTTTACTCTGTGTTATTTTGAGGTATGTTTCTTACAGAAAGAATAGAATAAGATTCGTTCATAGAATCTGAGTTTTTCAGCCCTCTAATAGTATAATGTGAGATTACCAAACAGTTGAGTTGCCTGACCATTTTATATTAGAATTTTAATTTGCTTTCTTATTTTATCTTGTTTGATTGCATTTTACTTGTTCTATTTTTTCTACTTTGTGCTTTGGAAACACGCTATCATCTTTCCTCCTTTTGTTACGATTACTTTTACATTATAACAGACACACCTATTTCTCTATCCATGTCTAGTGGGTCTAGTGGGTGTCTTCCCCTCTCTCCCTCCCCTCCTCCTGATACCATTTCTTCCTTGTTTCATCCTGTGTCTAGTATAGACTTTCCCCTCTTCACTTTTCATATTAAACTAAGCTGATATTTTATTCCCAGGTTGTTATTATTTATATTATGTATTAAAAATTTCTGAGAATTAACTGTGCATTTTACAGATTTCTTTGCTCACGACTGTTTCTTGCTTCCCTCGTTCTTGTCTTCACTTACTATTTTGCTGCAATCCCTTCACTCTTAGACAACTCTTTAGCAAAGGTCTGTGGATGGTCAACTTTGCAAGCCTATGTTTTTGCTTTGCTCTTACATATGAATACTAATGTGGCTGACTTTTCTCTCAGTACCTTGAAGCTATTCCTTTACTGTAGCCCAGCATTTAGAGCTAACAGGAATTTAATAGCCATCTAATATTATAAACTGCTTTTCTTCCTTCTGAAATCTTTGAGGATGATCTCTTAATGTTTGAGTATCAGCAAGTTTATCTAGATGTCTGTCTGTCTATCCATCTGTCATATATCCTGTGTGTGTCTACCCCATTCACCACCATTAATCACACTTTGACTCTAATGAGACATTTCAACCTGTCACTTGAAAAAAAATAACCATTTTTTGAAAATTACTCTTCCTGCCTTCATTTTCTAATGTCTATGCTATTTAAGATTGTTTTAGAAGGGTATTAGATCTCTTAGACACATTCCCACTTCTTAATTTTCTCCACATTTCCCTATTATTTTGTCTATTTTGCATGGCCTTTCAGGAGATTAACTTCACTTTATTTTCCAGATCAACAATTTTATCTCCGTCTATGACTCCAGACCATTTATATTATTGAAAATTATGTTTCTAATTTCCAAGCATGCTACTATACTCTTTGATAACTTCCTTTGCATGTACAATATATTAGATTATGGCTACCATATATTTTCACTCTGAGAAATAGCTAGAAGGATTTTTAAAATTCCTTTCTTTTTGCTAAATTATCTCTATTTCTTCTGGTACCTGTTCTGTTAGCCGTGTCTCTTTTACTCTGTTTTTACCTCTTTAAATGTTTGGTGGTTCTTCTGATCTATATATATTAATCCATTTAGCACCCAGTGGGTTGGAAAGCTGTGTTGTCAATTGTTAAAGTAAGGACTTGGCTCAATAATATAGAGAATTGGGGAGTAGTATTTTCCTCAAGGAGGCTGCCTTTCCTTTGTGTGATCCCTCTCTGTCTGTCTGGAGATCAGTAGTCACCTGAAGCTCTTTCAGGCTCCTTTCTCAGACAGTAACATCGACAAAGAATGTCCTCCCTGGGCAGCTTGAGGATTAGTAGTAGGATGAATGCTGCCCTAGAAGGAGTCCAACTGCTCTTTGTTGAAAAAGCAGTTAATCAAACAACTGAGCTTCCAGGACCCCTTGGTGTTATTTGTATTATCCACTCTCAGAGTTCTGCTTTGCACTTTGTGGCGCCTCTCTCCAGTATCCTCATTTAGCCATCTCAACAACCCAGCAATATGGGTATAACAAGAATTGTTACTCCCATTTTACCAATAAAAACTAAAATTCAAAGAGGTAAGTAACTTACCTAACGCTGATAAGGTAGAAAATACTAGTTTTCAAATTTCTTAACCAGAGATTTTTTTTTTAACACCCCCACACTTAGGGACAAAGTCTAGGGACAATCTAGAAAGAGTAGTACCTTACTTAAAATGCAAAAAATATAAACAGTTCTGACACTCTGTATTTGCCAAAACGAAGGAAATCATTTGAGTGATCTCTATGCAGCTTTTCTTTATAAAATAGAGGCTGGTTTAGAACAAGGTTGGAATATGAAAGAAGATGAAAGAAAGAAAACTAAGCTTCAACATTGGAATCTCTCAAATGTCCAGAAGTATACATAATGATAATTTACAAAGAATACACAAGTGCAAGCACTATGTGTAGTTGCAATTTTAACTTCCAAGCATGTGTCAATTTTAAAACACAGCAATTTCAATGACATCCAAAGGACTGTCAGTGTTCATGCATAAATTGATAAACAGCTTTGATCCGGCTAAAGGTTTTCAGAATAATACAAATGTTTCCATTTATACAGTTGGATGAATTAGAGGAACTGCAGATATATTTCTGACGTGTCTGGTTCATGCCAAACTAGATGGACCATTGAGGAAAAAAAGGAGCTGGGTTAGTAGTTATAGTAAAGATAGAACATTATTTATATAATTGTGATTTTATATGTGTGTGTGTGTGTATACCCATTTAACTACTTTTAAATGTACAATTCAATGGCATTAATTACATCTATAATGTTGTGAGACTACAACCATTTATCCATTTCTAAAACTTTTCCATTATCCCAAACAGAAACTCTGTAGCCATTTAGTAATAACACTTCATTTTCCCTCACCAGAACTCCTGGTATCTCTCTTATACTTTCTATCTCTATGAATTTTCCTATTTTAGATACCTCATGGGAGGGGAGGCATTTTGTCCTTTTGTGTATGGTTTATTTCACTCAGCATAATATTTTCAAGGTTTATCCATGTGATGGCATTGTGGGAAAGTCATTCCTTTTTATGATTGAATAATATGCTATGATGACATATGTGTATTTCACATCTGTTTATCCATTCATCTATTGACTGATACTTCATTTGTTTCCTCCTTTTGACTATTCTGAATAAATAGGCAAGAAAGATTGGCATTCAGGTATCTAATTCTTCACTGAGCTTTTTGAGAAATCACCAAAGCATTTCTTACAGAGGTTGCACTATTTTACTTTCCCACCCAGAAGTGGACAGGGTCCAAATTTCTTCACATCTTCACTAATATTTGTTATTTTCTGTTTTTTATAGCCCTCCTAATGGCTATGTGAAGTTGTACCTCATTGTGGTCTTGACTTCTATTTTCCTCTTCACTAATGATGTTAACCACATTTTTATGTGTTTATAGGCCATTATGTCTTCTTTAGAGAAATGTTTATGCAAATTATTTGCCCATTTTTTAATTGGCCTACTTGTCTTTTTGATGTTGTGTTTCAGGGGTTTTGGTATATTGTGGAAATTAAACTCTTAACAGGTAAAGGATTTGCACATAATTTTTCCCATTCTGGAGGTTACATTTTCATTCTCCTCATGACATCTTTTGATGCAAAAACTTCTTAATTTCTATGACATCCACTGATCTGGTTTTTCTTTGGTTGTTTGTACTTTTCCCATCTTATCTAAGAATCCTTTGACAAATCCAAGGTCATGAAGATTTATTCCTCTGTTTTCTTTGTGGTATTACGGTTTTAACTCTTACATTTAGTTCCTTTTAGTGCAGGTCTGCTGATGACAAAATGTCTTTTGTCTGAAAATGTCTTTGTTTCACCTTCAGTCTTAAAAGAGACTTTTGATGGATGTTGAATTTTATGTTCACAATATTTTCTTTCTGTATTTTAAAATGTTGTTTCATTAGCTTCTGGCCTTTATAAGTTCTGATGAGAAGTCTGTGGTGATTCCAACAGTTGTTCTTCTGTATATAACATGTCTTTTTGATTTGGCTGCTCTCAACTTTGCTTTTTAGCAGTTTCAATGTAATGAGCTCAGGAACGTTTTTTTGCATATTTATTCTGCTATGCCAGTAATTACTTTATTGCTTTTGAGCTACAAATGCTTCTTTGCCATTCTTTGTGATCTTAGAGCTGCTGGACTTTGCTCCTTTGTTGGCTGGCATGATATTAAGTTTTGTCAGCCAAGGGTTCTACAGGGATACTATATGGCCTAAGCAGAAGGAAGGAGCTCTCCTATCTCAATATGTCCTATCTTCCATACAACAGCAGGTAGGGGCTGGTAGAATCCAGAGAAGTAACCCATGCATGCTCGCTTAGCTCATCCCTTCCTGAAAGTTTCTCTGGCATCATAGCAACAGCCTTTACTTATTGGTGGCCTTTCTTGTGGAAAACATCTCCCTCTCCCAGAAGTGCTATTTGTCTGCATTTTGTCTGTGAACTACATCCTTTGGTAAGTTTCTCCATCAACACAATGGTGGTCCTTGTCATTTAACTGAATCCTGCACCTTCCACTGAGTTTCTCACCACTGCCATTAGCAAGCTGTATATTCTTCTGGGAGTCATGTCCTCTCCTCAGAAGACTGAACTCAGCCTTTGGGAGCCTTCTCCTTTCTATGCTCTTTCCTTCTTTATGGGTGAAATAAGGTGTCAGAGCTGCACAAAGGAAGCAGGCAGGACGCAGATTGAAAGTACAAGCTTGCAAGAGGTGGAGCTCACCAGAGGTGCAGGAGAGCCCTGAGCAACCTGTGCAATGGCTATTTATTGAGAGGAATACAGGTGTGGGGAGTGCCCAGCAATGATGTACTAGGGCTATATGCTCTTTCCTCACTTGCTCTTTCCCCACAATCCCCACAATGAAGCACCATAAAATGTTCAAGGTTTAACACAGATCTCATTCCGGAACACTAAGTCATTTGGGGGCTTGCCCGCAAGCCACAAGACTTCTCTAGGCTTGCCAGGAGAGGACTGTCTTGCTCTCAGCGTTTCCTTAGATGTGTTAAGAACTGGTGATTGTCCCTGCAAGCGTGGTGTCCATTCCCCTACAATAAGGACTACACAATAGCTATTTCATAGGATTATTGTGAGAAGGAAATTTAGTTGTGCAAGTTTTGAATTTCCTTCTCACCAGAATCCTATAAAATCGCATGCTTATATAATATATACACATAAAATGCCTCATGGAGTGCATAGCACAGAGACATTCAATGATTGTCAATGTTGTTTTTGTCACTATTAGTGCTCAGAGAAGAGAATTTGTTAACCAAGCACACTCCATAAAATGGATAACCTGCATTATCCATTGGATAACAGAATTTTTTGTAAAATTCTTCTGGCAGTAAAATGAGCATAGCTGACATAGAAAGAAAATTTGGTGGAATAACATTTCCAATGATGATTTCTAAAATCATGTCCTAATAAAAACAGACCTACACACTTAGACACAGCTTATGTTAAAATCTTAACATTTTAAATTTAGCATCAGAAAATCCTTCCAATTATGCAAAACTTTGCATTTCTGTTTTTAATTTTAAAGGTAATTGTCATAGTAACCTCAACATACTGCAAATGGTACTAGGAAGATATGCAAACATTTCCAAAGCATGGTTTAATATACTGCAAAAAAATTATGCAATATTTAGCAAAAATGCTACAAGTCAGGGTGAAGGGAAGTCCTCCATGAAGAAATAAAATTGTACTTACCCAGAAATTATAATTGGAAAAATTATTTATTCATTAATTTATTTATTCACTCATTCATTTTTGAGGAGTGTGGGGAGAGAAGGCATTGTTAACAAGTCCTTCTGAAAAAGTAAGTGGATTATTGGGATATCCACTTATTATCAAGCAATAATCAACTCAAAAATCAGAAGAAGATGATGAAATGGGAACAACAGAATGAGACTGGGAACAATTTCTTCTGTGTTGTCAGTTTAGAACTTGCTCAGCTATTACCATCTGGTGATTATAACACTGCGTTCTTGTTATTTTATAACAAAACATTTGCTCTGGGAAAGGTTGAACCCCTAGGGCCTGGGCTGAGGCAAGGTTTGACAGACTGGAAGTCACTATTCATAAGGTAAATTCAGGCTGTTGGGAAGAACAGGCCAGGAATTCAGCACTTCATTGGTCAAAGTAATCCATGATTTGCCAAAGTGTATTGTAGGATGCTTAACCTATTACAGTTTGTCCATTTGTGCTATAACAACATTCCTGAGATCGGATAATTTGTGAAAAACAGAAATTAAAAAAAAAAAAAAACAGTGTCAGAGACTAGGAAATCTGAGACATCTGATAGGGCCTTCTCACTGTAACCCCATGTAACAGAAGGCAGAGCAGGAAGACAGAGCAAATCCTTTCCTGCCAGCCCTTGTTACAGCAGCATTGATCCATTCATGAGGGTGGAGCCCTCATGACCTTAAGATGACCCCCAAAACCCTACTTGCATTGGGATTAAGTTTCCAACACATGACCTTTAGGGGACATACTCAGACCACAGCAAAGCATTAATCAATCAGAAACCTTAGCATCTCTGAGATTCCTCCAGAGATTGTGATTCTCCAGGAGTGAGAGAAAGTGTTGCTATTTCCCAAACTTATCAGACCACAATACCCACATATCTTGGGGCATTTAAAAAGCTGAATAGTGAGTAAAGCATCACAAGAATGGAGAAGCAGGAATCCAATGTACTCAATTCCAGTATGAAAGTAGTAGATGATCTAATACAAGATGTAATGTAGGGGAATGAGGGAGTGAAGAGAGGAGAGGAGGGAGGAGGATGGGAGATCACGGCATATAGCACACACCTCTTAGGGGCAGGATACAATATAAGAGGGACTTTATCTAAAAAATGCAATCAATGTAACCTAATTATTTGTACTTTCAAGGAATCCCCCTTCCCCCCCAAATGAAACCAGTATTAAATTGGAAAACAAAAGCTAAATAGTGTTTCATGGATATGTTTTGTGATTGACAGCCACAGTCAGATAAACAGACATAGTCTGAAGTCTGCTTCCTAAAACTGCTTCATACTTCTGCCTCCACTACTTCTCACACCTATATATAAGGTGAATTGTTTATGTGTGTGTATATATATATAAAATATATTTATTATAATAATTGCCAAATGATTTTCATAAAAAGGAAGAGAAATATTTTCTTATTCTATAATTTAACTATTACACTCATATGATGTATTTTGTGTTATCTATTGTTCAATAACAAATTACCTCAAAATTTAGCAGTTTAAAATAGCAAACATTATCTCACAGTTTCTGCCAATCAGACGTTGGGCACAGCTTAGCCATGTGTTCCTGACTCAATGTCAGCAAGATGTCGGTCAGAGCTATAGTCTCATCTGAATGCTCATTTGGGGAGGGACATTCAATGTCCAGGCCCATTCACACAGTCATTGGCAGGCGTTGGTCACTCGCTCCAGGTGCTACTCTACAGGGCTGCATCTCAGAATGGCAACTGGCTTCCCCAAGACACGTGACCCAGGAGATGGTGAAAGAGAGAGCACACTCTGCCATATTGTCTTCATTAGAGAAAAGGCAATACATCCAAGTACATGAATGAACATGAAATGAACTAAGGGCACAAACAAGAGGAGGTGAGAAGCATGGGAGCCCATCTCACAGGCTGCCCAATGCAGACATGTATGTGCCAAGGTTTTCAAATGAATGAATGAATGCTTCCTTTTTGTCAGTATCTAAATATGCCAAGGTCTTTACTCATATTCTATACATTCTCTTCAATCCCAACAAAGACTCCACATAGTAGAATTATTATCTTGGGTTTTTTTTTTTTTTTTTTTTTTTTTTAGAAAAGGAAATGAGGATCTGAGAGTTTAAGTAACTTTCCAATGGATCACATAGTTTATAAGTAAAAGGAGCAAAATTCAAAATAACTTCTCTGACAACTAGTTCAGTAACACTTTCAATGTATTTCTACTGCTTGAAGTATCTATGTCACTAAATTCGTTATTCTAAAAATATATTAGAATATTGTACTTGTCAAGCATTAAAATGCAAGTGAAATCATGAAACTGAAAGTGACATAAAATGTCAAAAAAGAAAAGAAATATTTCTATTATTCTGTTACCTAAAAATATTGCCTTGGGATGAAAATTTATTATTGATGGTGCTTTAATGAGATATACTTTAATTTGAATTCCGAGGTAACATAAGGTAAATAAGAATTTTCAAAGTGATGATCCTCTAAATAGAGAAAGGTTTGATTATCAGAATATGGCATAACAAAAAGGAATACAACTAAAGATTCTGCTAACTTGAAAATGATACATGTATATAGCTTAGTTTAAGAAGCATATAGTACACAAGATTCTTGGTCAAAATTTCTGTCAAATATTCTTTGTGAGAAAATCAGGAATTATATTTTCATTGGAATCAGTGTACAACAGAAAAGTAGCATTGTGCTTATCCTTTGAATTTTCTTTATGCTATGTTCAAATGAAAAAAACAGAAACACTACCCAAGAACAGTGAGTTGAGAGCATAAGAAAAATGTGTTTTTCTATCATTACAATTGGATTTCACCAGGGCTAAAATCACATTCTGGAATGATGAGATCAGTGATGGCTGAAACATAGTATGTCTCCCAGCTTTCTAGGGTATACTACAAATCTAAATTAGCTCAAAGTGTTCTGAAGTAACAGGAACTTGGGTGGCAGAGGGATGAACAGGAAGAACCAGACGATCTTTAGAGAAGTGAAGATATTCCATACACTATACTACATTGTATACAATAATTATAATGTTACACTGTGATTATTCATTTGTTCATACTCTTCACACTTAAGAATAAACTAATGTAAACCATGGACCTTGGTTCGTTATGATGCATCAACTTAGGTTCATCATTTACAACAAATGTACCACTCTGATGGGGAACGCTGATAATAAGGAGTCTTTGCATGTGTTCTGGTAAAGGGAATCTATGGGAGATTTTTGCTTTTTTTATTTTTGTAAATTTCAAAATATTAAGTGGGAGCTAAGCAATTGGTACACCAGATCTTAAACATGTTTTTTTTTCCCTCTTCTACTTGATTGCTAGAAAGCCCCCACAACATTCTTGGCAAAGAGTTTTCTGATTGAAACATAGAGGTTCCTTCCCTATAGTGGGAATTTAAGAACCTTCTAGATCAATGGCTGTGACAGGATCTTAGGTATGCCTTAAAAATGTTTAAAGATCATTAATCGTGGGGTAAACTCCCACAAAAATTAAATGAAATGTACTCTTTTAATTCCAGAAACTGGGCAAAAAGACTCGTGAGTATTATGTGTTATTGTCGAGGCCTAAGTGACCTGGGAAAGCATGGTGGGGGCCTGCAGGCAAGGCCTAACAACCTCGTACATGGAACGAGTCAGCCTGCCAGATAAGGGTTGAAATGACCCATCTGTGCAGGGGACATTACTCAAAGGTTGGTGTGAGTGAAAAGAACACTCCATCGTTAGCGGGGGGGCAGGTTCTAAACCATAAGAAAACAGTCATGGACCCTGTTTCTCAGAAATTTAATTGAGTACATAGAAGAAAAAGGTTTTACTCCCCTGTTTATCCTGACCTTTAACTTTAACAATAGAAGTCAGATAATGTATAATAGTTCTTTTAGGTCTTCAGAGAGGAACAGCCTGAGCTAGTCTTAAGATGGTTGTCTTACTTTCCCAGAATTTCTTTCTTTTCTATAGTTTAAGATAAGAATTGAGGAT